>PVIR01013420.1:19597-42494 GCA_004026965.1 Petromus typicus
TCCTCCTGCCTCTGCCTCCCGAGTGCTGGGATTACAGGCGTGAGCCACCACGCCCGGCACTGTGGTATGTGGTACTGGTTGCTGCTGGGTGTGGGTCTCCACACCCAGTATTGTTATGTGGTTACCGGGGAATCGAACCCGGGTCCTTGCGCTTGCAAGACAGGCGCCGGAACCACTGAGCTAACTCCCCGGCCCCAATCACCATGAGTTTAAGGGTGGCCAGAACTATATAGTGAGTTGAAGCTTAGTCTGAAGTACATAGCAAGATCTGGTCTCAAAAAAATCATCATCAGGGCCAGGGACTTAGTTCAGTGATTCCAGCATCTGCCTAGAAAGCACAAGTTCCTGAGTTCAAGCCCCAGTAACCACATGCAACAATGCCAGGCATGGTGACTCACACCCATCAGCAATCAGTAGCACATACCACAGTGCTGGGCATGGTGGCTCACACCTGTAATCCCAGCACTTGGGAGACAAAAGCAGGAGGATTATGGTGAGTTTCAGGCTAGCCTGGGCAACATAGTGAGCTCAGAGCCTGTCTGCACTACAAAAGTGAGACCCAGTCTCAAAAAAAAAAAAAAAAAAAGTCATCATCATCAAGTTATCTTTAAAAATATCTGGTAGGCTACATCATAAAACTTCATGGTGAAGTTTTGCACACTTTCCGATCAGTCAGAACAAAGCAGAGATGTCCACTGTTACTTTTTCTATTCAATACTGTACAAGAATTCTTAGCCAGGGTTGGACGTGGTGATTCATGCCTGTAATCCCAGCACTCAGAAGGCAAAGGCAGGAGGGTTGCTGTGAGTTTGAGGCTGGCCTGGGCTATATAGTGAGTTTAGGGACAGTCTGAACTAAAAAAAAGAAAAGAAAAGAAAAAGTAAGACCTTGTCTAAAAAAAAATTTCTTAGCCAGGGTAGTAAGGCAAGAAAAATGAGTAAAGACTGTAAAGAAAAAGTAATTTTCTTTTTTGTGTATAGTTGCTATGAATATATATGCAGAAAATTCAGACAAATTCACAAACACATTACTAAACAATCAGTGAATTTGGCAAGATTGACATGGCATGGAACAATAGAGAGACAGCCTATTAGAGATTTGGTGTCCAGACACTACAATATAACAATGTGAAGAGCAGGGAGAGGGTCGCTGGAACCCAAAAAGATCTAATGCAAGAGTTAAAGCTCATGAGGAGAGAAAAAAGGGTCTTCAACAAAGAAGGAAGTGGCAAGCAGCACTTTCTCCTGGAGGCCTGACTCACAACCTGCAGACACATGGTGACTACTGGCAACCTCGGAGGACTCCTCGAAGAAATGTACCAGTGGAATATATCAATGGATGTAACACACTGCAGTGGCTGGGGAGTTATTTGGGTTCAGAAGTCCCCCCGGAGAGAGCAATTGGCTGGGAGCCATCTGGGAGAGGGGCCAACTGGGGGAAGGGCCAAGAGGCCAAGCACCCTGTGCGGGCAGGGTCTGCAGACCCCTGGGTAACTCATAGCAACTCCTGGCTTCATCTAGCAACTCCCAGCATCAAGGCAAGGTGGAACTGAGTTCAAATTGGCAGGAAGTCAAGGAACCAAATTAAACCCAGCATGGAGCCAACTGCATGCTGGCAGGAGGCACACAGAGTGTTGCAGGCTGAATACACTGAGCTCCAGCCTCACAGCCAAAAATCAGCCTGAGTTCCAATGGAACTAAAGGGGCAGCCTCGCTGAGATTATATACTGCCCCATCACAAATCTACAGTTAGCTTGATGGGATTAATAAATGCATATTTGGGCTTTGTCTACTCAATTGGTCTACCAGTGACAGCAGAGAAACATCTTGAAGTGGACATTTCTTTTCTCATTTTCTTTTCATTTCTTATTTTTGTTTTTTTCTTGTTTGCCTTTTTTATATGAATGTGAACATTGTTTTTAGTTTCTTGTTGCTGTCATTCGGTTATGTTCTTGTTTATATTCCTTCCTTCTCTTTCCCACCTGTTCTTTAATTTCTCATCATTTTTATAACCTTCTTATGTCCTCCAGCCTTGCTTTTAATATCCTCCTCTTCTTCTACATTTTCTCCTTCAAGAGTAAAAATCACCATATGGAGGGCATATTTATTGCATACAATTTTCTGGTTTGTTTTAGATTTTGTTATAAGACCACAAATATTGTTCATATGGTTAAAGGTAGCAAATTAATAATTACCACAGTTTGTCATTTTCTAGGCTGTATTTGAGGCTATTGTTATTGCTGACTGTACTACTTTAGGCAAGGTGACAAAATTGTTCTCATCAATTGTTCTTCCTGGTGTGCCAAAACTGAGTTTGCCAATGGGTCATAAACAATACTAGAGGCCAGTGCCAAAGAACAAGGAGCTAGGCCAAATAGGCAGCAACTTCTCACCCCCAATAAATTTAAGGGGTAGGATCTAGCTACAGACTCAAAACCCGGAAACCAACTATACCTGGACAACATCTCTTAGAAGTAATTACTCCTAAGGATTATAAATACTAGCAATAAAGATACTTGCATAAGCAGTATATATAGGAATTAAACTTTTAAAAAAGATAATGAGAAGACATTTAAGCAAGATGCAACCCCAAACATCCATCTCATCAAAAGACAAACCCAGGAACAACTTGAAACCCACCTACCTGGACTCTCTGAAGTAACAGTAGAAGGAGCAAAACAGATGAGTGAGGCTCTAGGAAAAAAAAAAAATCAAGAGAATCTAATGAGAAGAATCAAAGAAGGTCACTTCATATTGGCTAAAGGAATAAGTCAACAGGAAGAAATAACAGTTATCAACATGCATGCACCAAACCTCAGCCAGTCCAATTTCATAAAACAAAATAAACACTACTGGAAATGCTGGGATCTCAATACCTCAATGTCATAATCAATTAGATTTTTAAAAATCAACAAAGAAATATCAGTTGAACCAAACCTTCAAACACATAGACTTAAAATACGTCTACAGAGTGTTCTACTCAGCAACATACAGAATACACATGGGGCTTTCTCCAAAATAGATTACATGATTTGATTTTTTTCTGTAAAGCATGCTTTGGTAAATAAAAAAGAATTTAAATTACCCAAGGATATTATTAAATTGTAGTGCAATGAGAAAGTGTTGAGAGCATCCTTTCATAATGACATATGCACATCCATGTTTATAGCAACACAATTTGTAATACATAAATTTTGGAAATAGCCAAGATACCCATCAATTATGAATGGATAAGGAAAATGTGATTTTTTAATATATAGTGGAATACTATACTGTCATAAAGAAGGATAAAATTGAGGTGCTTTTAGGTAAATGGGTGCTGAAAATATAATTTTATTTATTATATTTAATTGATTTTATGGATTAAAAAATTAATTTTAAGTGAAGTAAATTGGACACACATTTAAATATCACATTGTTTCTCTTGTGAGAGAAAAACCAAAGAATAAATAAGAACCAAAATGGATGATAGATACTGGGAAGTAGGAAGGAAATGTTCACATCGGAAGAGGAATAAAGGAGAGGGAGGAGGGGGAAAGGAAAAGAGAGAACAGGGATAGTGGGAGGGAAAAAAGACCTAAGTATTAGGACAGAAACACAATCTGTTTGAAAACAACATAGGTAAATTTTTTGAAGACACACACAAGGACGTCCTGAACAGTGCTCTGATTATACAAGGAATAACACCAAGAATTAACAGATGGGATCATATCAAATTTAAAAAGCTTTTGCTCAGCAAAAAAAAAAAAAAAACAGTGAAAAGACAATCTGTGGAATTGGGGAAAAAAATTGTCATCTATTCTTCGGACAGAGGATGAATATCTAGGGTATATAAGAACTCAAAAAAGTTAGATCCTGGGTCAGGGATTTAGCTGAGTGGTTCCTATACCTGCCTGGCAAGCATAACATCCTGAGTTTGATCCTGGTAACCACACACCACAATACTGGGCATGGTGGCTCATGCCTATAATTCCAGCACTTGGGAGGCAGAGGCAGGAGGATTGCTGTGTATTTGAGGCTAGCCTAGAACTACATAGTGAGTTCAGGGCCAGCCTGAAGTACAAAAGTTGAGATCCTGTCTCCAAAAAAAAGTTAGATTCCACCAAATAAAAGATACAATCAAAAAATGGGCACCTGAAATGAATGGACAGTTCTCAGGAGAAGAAATACAAATGGCTAATAAATACAAGAAAAAGTGTTCAACATTTCTGGTCATTAGAGAAATGAAAATTAAAACAGCACTGAGATTCCATTTTACTCTAGAAAGAATGGCCATCATAAAGAGATCAGTAATAATAAATGCTGGTGAGACTTTCGTGGGCAGGGGGGCTTCTTCATTGTTGATGGGTCTGTAAAATAATACAACCACTATGGTAATCAGTATGGAGAGTCCTCAAAAACTAAAAACAAAAATTCCATAAGACCTCTTAGGTATCTTCCCAAGAAAGTAAAGACATCATATTACAGTGATACATTTACATCCATGTTTATAGCAGCACAATCCATAATAGCTAACTCTTGGACATAGCCTGTATATCTATCTACAAATGAATGGATAAATAAAATGTGGTATTTAGGGCCAGAGATGTAGCTCAATGGTACTGCCACCTGCCTGGCAAGTGCAAGGTCTGAGTTCAATTCCCAGTTACACACACATACACACACACACACACACACACACACAGAGTATTTATACACAATGGAGTATGATGACTTGGCCACGAAGGAAGATAAACTTGAGTCATTTATAGGATAAATGGATGACCTTGAGACCATAATGTTAAGTGAAATAAATCAGACACACAATCTTCAATATCACATGTTTTCTCTTAGATGAGAAACACAGAGTAAAAATAAAGAGCAAAACAAAGGATAGATAATAGGAAGAAGGGAAATAAATATTTCTCAAAGGAGAAGGAGATCAAGAGATGGAGGGAGACGTAAGTAGAGAGAGGGGAAAATGCAGCAGGAAGGAAAGGAAGGGGGAGGATCATAAAAAGAATAAAAATGTGTTATGTACATGTGTTTCCGTATGTACTGTAAACATTTAATATAAAGAAAAAATAAAATAAATAAAAACAAACAATGACATGTATTGGAAAGAATGTGTGGAAATTGAAACTCTCATATTTTATTGATGGAAAATGTAAAATGATGTACCTGCTGTGGAAAATAGTTTGACAGTCCCTCAAAAAATGAAACAGAGTTACCTTATAGCCTAGCAATGAAACTTAAGAATATGCTGAAAAGAAATATATGTTTGAGCCAGGGATTTAGCTCAGTGGTTCCAGCAACTGCCTTGCAAGTTCGAGGTCCTGTGTTTGATCCTCGGTAACCAAGTACCACAATGCCAGGTGTGGTGGCTCACACCTGTAATCCCAGCACTCGGCAGGCAGAGGCAGGAGGGTTGCTGTGAGTTCTGGGCTCTCCTGGGATACACAGTGAGCTCAGAGCCAGCCTTAACTACAAAGGGAGACCATACATATCTCAAAAAATATATATAATATATGTATGCATATTATATATATTCAGACAAAAATTGGTATATGAACAACAGCAGACTATTTATACATCAGCTAATGAAAAGTGAGACAAAATGTAACATATTCATATGCTGAGATTTATTCAGTCATAACAAAGGAATTATGCACTTAGGTGCAATAGTTAGCTTTTTGTTAGTATGATAAAATAGCTCATCAACTCTATAGGAAATGTTTATTTTGGTTCACAGTATTGGAGGGTTACTTCGTGACTGGGTGGCTCTTTTGCTTGGGGCTGTGACAAGGCAGTACGTCAGGATGGGGACTGCATACTAGAACAAGTTCCTGGTCTCATGTTGGTGGGGAAGTAAAAGAGAGAAAAAGGAAGAGATGTGGTCCCAATAGCTCCTTTAAAGACATGTCTGTAATGACCTAAAATTTCTCAACAAGGGCCAGGGATGGAGCTCAGTGGCGCTGCACTTACTTGACAAGTACAAGTCCTCAGCTCAAATCCCTCTACTGCAAAAAAAAGTCTTCCCACCGAGTTCTACCTTCTAAAGATTTCCATTACCTCCCAGTGTTGCTGAGCTGATAACTAAGCCTTTAGCACATGAGACAGTACAGATACAAATTATAGTATGATACATGTAGCAACCTGGATGAGTCTTAAAAACATTGTGTTAATGTTTTTAATGTACATGAAATATCCAGCAAGAGAAGAGACAAAAAGTAGATTAATGGTTGTCAAAAGAGGGGAAAAGAAGGAAATTGAGACTAATGGCCAAGGGTTTTTCTTTGGAGAAGCAGGTGATGAACCTGTTTTAAAATTACTATGGATAGTATTTACTAAAATGTACACTTTAAATGGTGAATTTTATATTATATAAATTATATCTCAATAAAACAAAAAAACCCCCCAGTTTTGTTTCATTGTTACTGAAATAGAGTTAAGGGAACTTTTTCTTAATTCAAAGAAATCCTGGAAGAATAATTAAATGAAGAAATGGAAGTGAGGAAGTGGAAATTGTCAATAAAAATATAATAATGTATTTTTCTGATGAAACATTTAAGCAATGTTATTTACTATAATTAATAACTATAATATGTCTCTAACTCTGAATTTAAAACACCCTCCCCTTTATCTCTAATGGTGGTTTTCATCTTTGTCTCTGATTTCTGATTAAAACATTAACTTACCTGAAATTTCCGTACATTTCCTCTTAAGTTTGCAATAACTGTTAAGTATTTCCATGCAGCAGACTTTCTTACACCATCTCCTAATGTTTTCAACCTTTAAGACAGAAATGGGAAAAATGAGAATTTGAAATATGTAAAGACATTAGAGGGCACTATATCCTAATTGACTTATAACAATAAGACACATTAACATTTTTAATATACTTTCCAGGATTTAATAGTTGCTCTGTCATTTGATTTCTCAGAACAGATCAAGTTTGTATTATAGCGAGTGTACCTAATGCAGGAGCTGATGACTGGGAGAGCTCAGTGAACTATCCATGTTTGTACAGCTAGTAGATTATTGGACATCTTCCAACTCCAAAGCCTAAATTCTCTCTCCATAACAAAACTTCCTAGCCATGGAAATGCAGGTTTTCTAGGGCTTGAAGTGCACATATCTACACTGTGCATATTAGTTTTGTTTTGTTTTTTTGACACAGGGTCTTGCTTTGTAGTTCAGGCTGGCCCTGAGCTCAGCCTCCAACTCACATCACAGCAATCCTCCTGCCTCTGCCCAAGAGGGCTGGGATTACAGGCGTGAGCCACCACTCCCGGTACTGTGATGTGTGGTACTGATTGCTGCTGGGCATGAGTTGCCACACCCAGTATTGTATGTGGTTAACCAGAGAATTGAACTCTGGCCCTTGCGCTTGCAAGACAAGCAACGGGACCACTGAGCTAAATCCCCGGCCCAAGTTTTTTTTTTTTTTCTTTTTCTTTTTTATTGCCACAGCTAATGACCAAAATTCTATAGTTTAAAACAGCACAAATTTATTTTACAGTTTTGCATTCAGAATTCCCATATATACCTCACTAGTGTAAAATGAAAGTGTGAGGAAAGATGTGTTCTTTTCTGGAAGGATTGGAAGATAATCTGTTTCGTGCATTCCTTGGCTTGTGGACCCTTCCTCCATCTTCAAAACCAACAACAGCAGATCAGGTCCTTCATATTGTAGCCTCTCACCTCTGGCTACACTCTTCCAACATTTTTATTAAAAAAATAAAGAAAATATTTCATGGATTTGTGCTTGGCATGCTTAAGGTTATTTTACCACAATGAAGGTCTTAAAGAACTCAGGTAAAGTAGGATAACAGTTAGATAGCCTATTTGAACTGTACTACAATAAAGAAAGAAAAGAGTCATAAAATAATTCATTGTAGCACTGAAATAGAGAAAGAGAAATAAAGTACAAAGGTGTTTTACCTGGGAGAAAAATCTTCTACATATTACCAATGCAGTATGTGTTTTTTGCTTGTACACAATCCCAGATTTTCATAAGGTTTCATAATATCTATTCATTTTTGTGGGGGTATAATTTGTGTCAGGTAGAATTCTAAGCACACTCTACTTTTCTCCTTTAAAAGATAAACCTTCATGAAGTTGAGATAGAAGGATCACAAGTTGGAGCCAAGCTTGGACAATTCAGTGAGATCTTGTCACAAAAACAGAAAGGGAGGGCCAGGGAGTTAGCTCAGTGGTTCCGGCGCCTGTCTTGCAAGCGCAAGGACCCGGGTTCGATTCCCCGGTAACCACACAACAATACTGGGTGTGGAGACCCACACCCAGCAGCAACCAGTACCACATACCACAGTGCCGGGCGTGGTGGCTCACGCCTATAATCCCAGCACTCGGGAGGCAGAGGCAGGAGGATTGTGATGTGAGTTTGAGGCTGAGCTCAGGGCCAGCCTGAACCACAAAGCGAGACCCTGTCTCAAAAAAAACCTAAAAAAAAAAAAAAAAAAAAAACCAGAAAGGGATGGGGTTGTAGTTCATCTAAGGCCTGGATTCAACTCTCACTACCACCAAAAGAAAAAAAGAATAAAACATCATTTTTTCCAAATGTTCAGAAAAGCTTTGCATTTCTCTTGTTTGAAACTTACTAATTAAGAATTTGAGGGCCAAGGCTTAGCTCAGTGGCATAGCATCTGCCTGTCAAGAGTAAGGCCCTGCGTTCAATTCTTGGTTTGAAAAAAAAAAAAAAGAATTTGACACTCTTTATGAAAATAGCCAACAGGATAGAAAGTCAGCAGGAGAGAATATTTAACACATTTTCCTTCAGTTCTTTTTTTTTGTACCAGGGATTGAACTCAGGACCTTGTACTTGTGAGGCAGGTATATCATTGAGCTAAATGCGTGGCCTTTCTCCGGGTTTTTTTGTTTTTTTTTTTTTAGTTTTTTTTGAGACAGGGTCTTGCTTTGTAGTTCAGGGTGGTCTTGAACTCACTATGTAGCCCAGGCTGGCCTCAAACTCTCCAGAAGCCTCCCCCTCTGCCTCCGGAGTGTTAGGTCACCATGTCCGGCTCTCCTCCCGTTCTTTTAACAGAGCTGCTTCTCTACAGTATTAGAGAAAGGATCCTCAAGCCATCTACTCCAAGAAGCCATCTACCTTCTTTTACAGATGAAGAAAATTAAGCACAGGGATTTGCTCAAGGCATGCAGCCTGTAAAAGGCCAAACAAGACAAGAATCCTGAGCCAGGCACAATGGTACATATCTGTAATTCCAGCACTCTGGAGGCTGAGGCAGGAAGATCTAGAATTTGAGGCCAGCCTGTGCTACATAGTGGATTCAAGACAATGTGGAGCAAATGGGGAAACTGTCTCAAAAAACAAGGCAGAAAATGAGAGAGAGAGAGAGAGAGAGAGAAGAAAAGAAAAAGGGAGAGAGAGAGGGAGAGGGAGGAAGAGACAGAAAGAGAAAGGGTTCCATGCCTTTCCTCAGGATAGCATTTTTTGCTTATTTACTTGATAAAGTCTTTTCAGCCTGAATCCATTTTACAGATGCACTTTACTGATGGATCTAATTAAAAACAATACAATTCCTGTGTAATGTCTATGGATATTTTAGGTAGTAATACTTCTTTTGTTCTCCATCCCTCACGCATTTTATTTTTTATTTTAATTAAATTAATTTTTTTAATTTAAAAAATTTTTTAAAAATTTTTGTTGCTGTTTTTTTGAGACAGGGTCTCACTTTGTAGGTCAGGCTGGCCCTGAGCTCAGCCTCCAACTCACATCACAGCAATCCTCCTGCCTCTGCCTCCTGAGTGCTGGGATTACAGGCGTGAGCCACCACGCCCGGCACTGTGGTATGTGGTACTGATTGCTGCTGGGCATGAGTCTCCACGCCCAGTATGGTATGTGGTTACAAGGATTGAACCCGGATCCTTGTGCTTGCAAGACTGGCCCCGGAGCCACTGAGCTAAATCCCCAGTCAGTTTGTAAGGATTAGAAAAGGACATCTAGGGTAGGTTGGAGTATTCTGCTTATTATATTGGCCCTCTTTAAGAAAAGAATGGAGGGCCAGGGAGTTAACTCAGTGAGGTGAGTTTGAGGCTGAGCTCAGGGCCAGCCTGAACCACAAAGCGAGACCCTGTCTCAAAAAAAAAAAAAAAAAAAAAAAAAAGAATGGATATAATTCCACAAATAATTTGCAAGTATCTCTCAAAAATATCATTAGGTCAGGGCCGGGGAGTTAGCTCGGTGGTTCCGGCGCCTGTCTTGCAAGCGCAAGGGCCCGGGTTCGATTCCCCGGTAACCACACAACAATACTGGGTGTGGAGACTCACACCCAGCAGCAACCAGTACCACATACCACAGTGCCGGGCGTGGTGGCTCACGCCTGTAATCCCAGCACTCGGGAGGCAGAGGCAGGAGGATTGTGATGTGAGTTTGAGGCCGAGCTCTGGGCCAGCCTGAACCACAAAGCGAGACCCTGTCTCAAAAAACCTAAAAAAAAAAAAAAAAAAAAAAAATCATTAGGTTTACAGAAAACCTATTTTTCCATATATTTGTTATTAATTAGGTAGATTCATGTCACATGAAGATAATAATACACAATGTAATAACTTGTTACTCTCTTACTTGATTGTGAAATTTTATTTTTCATACTATAAAAATAAACTATTTCAGTGCTATTTGGTACATTTTGCAATGTTGTGCAACAGTCTGTACCCAGTTCCATGTCATTTGCACCACCTCTGGTGGCTCCATGGCCAACAGTTATTCCCTGTGTTCTGCTCTGAGCCCCTGGCACCCACTAATCTGCTTCTTTCTGTCCCTGTGTATTTAGCTGTTCCAGCTAGTTCATAGGACAATCACACACATTACAATCCTTTGTGTCTGGCTACTTTGATTTAACTTAATCTTTTAGTTCACTCATGTTATAGAACTTAGCAGGGTTTTGTTTGTTTGTTTTTGTTTTTGCTATACTGAGATTGAACTCAGGACCATTCCCTGAACTACATCCTCATCCTTTTTTCTTTCAAGGTGGTCTTGCTGAATTGCCCAGGCTAGGCTCAAACTTGCAGTCCTCCTTCCTCAGCCTCCTGTGTGGTTGAGAATTTGGGATGCACCACTGTGCTTGGTCAGAAGTACTTCTTTCCTTTTTATGTCTAAATAATATGGACATTTAGATTGGATGGACATTTAGATTGTTTAGCTTTAGATTTAGATTGGATGGACATTTAGATCCATTTAATTAGATGGTCCATTGGATGGACATTTAGATTGTTTCCAACTGGCTAATGGAAGTAGTTCTGCCATGAACATGTCTGTAAAAGTATTTGTTTGAATACTTAGTAGAATTCCTGGGTATGTGGTAATTCTTTAACTTTTTGAGTAACTACCAAACTGTTTTCCACAGTAGATGCACCACTTTTTTTTATTATCCCAAATAGCACTGTATGAGAATTCAAATTTCTCTGCATTCTTACTGATAACTTTTTCCTTCAGTATTTAAGAGACATACTAATAGGTATAAGGTTGCAGGTCATTGTAGCTTTCATTTGTGTTCCTTTAATGACCAATGATCTGAGTATCTTTTCATGTGCTTTTGGCTATTTGTATGTGTTCTTTGGGGGAATGTCTATTCAAGTTTATTCAAGTCTTATGCTCATTTTTAAACTGGGTTTTGTTGTTGCTTTGTTTTGTTTTGTTGGTTCTGAGGATTGAATCCAGGGCTACATGCTATATCCTTAGCCCATTTTTTATTTTTATTTTTTGTGACAGCATTTCACTAATTTGCCAAATTCTCAGATGAGGCTTGAGTTTATAATCCTTCTGCCTCAGCCTCCTAGAGTGATGCAATTACATATTTGCACCACCATGCCAGCTATGTTGTGGTTGAATTTTAGGAATTCTTTATATATTTTGGATATTAAATCTTTATTGGATATATGATTTACAGTTTTCTGTCACCTTTCTGTAATTTTCTTAGTCATGGTTTCTTCAGTGAACAAAAGGTTTTTATCCTTGTTTTTATCTATGTCATTTGTAGCTCCATTTTTTTTTAAGACAGGGTCTCACTTTATAGTTCAGGCTGGCCCTGAGCTTATTATGTAGCCCAGGCTAGCCTCAAACTCACAGCAATTCTCCTGCCTCTACCTTCTGAGTGCTGAGATTACAGGCGTAAACCATCACTCCCAACACTATGGTATGTGGTACTGATTGCTGATGGATGTGAATCATCACGCCTGGCATTTTGGTTTGTGGTTACTAGGGATTGAATTAGGACCTGGCACTTGCAAGGCAGGTGCCAGAACCACTGAGCTAAATTCCCTGCCCTGGTTGTTTCACTTTTGTAAATAATAAAAAATACCACTGGAATTTTAATAGGGATTGAATTGAATTGGCATGTCAGTCTGAGCACTCCTCGGGTTGATGTCAAGTTCTGGCCAACCAACTGAAAACTTGCCGGAGTTTTTGCAGTACATCTACATGCAGAGCTTTGGGAACTGATCTGCGCATGCGCTCTGGGATCTTGTAATTGGCAGGCCATGCCTACCTCAACATCTGGGGCTGCCAGATCCTAATTCTTCTGTCAGATCTTCAGGTGGTTCATTCCTTTCTACATAGAAGCTTTTTCAAGGCAGGACCCCTTGACTCGTACTTTTTTTTGTTACTTTCAATCCTCTCATTCCATAATTACTTACTTTGATCACTTCAACAAACTTGCTCAAGAACCTACCACACTTCTTGACAAAAATCAAGCTCAACCTGGAGAAAATTTCTTAACCCCTCTGAGACTAAGGTCTTTTTTTTTTTTTTTTTTTTTTTTTTTGAGACAGGGTTTCGCTTTGTAGTTCAGGCTGGCCCTGAGCTCTGCCTCCAACTCACATCACAGCAATCCTCCTGCCTCTGCCTCCGGAGTGCTGGGATTACAGGTGTGAGTCACGACAGCCAGCCTAAGGTCTTTTATTCACAGTGTCTGCAACACTGTAACACTGTTTGCAACTAAGGGAGTTAAATGTATCTCTAAAAACTAGGACTTTAAAAAAGATACAGTTTCTCCAAACTTCCAGTTGAAAGTGTAAACCACCTCAGGACCACAACCCAACCCCACCCCCTGAACCCAATCCCCACGCCACTCCCACTCCTACTTGAGTTCACTTGCCAGAAACTTGGCAAAGTCTACAAATGGGTATTTTCTGGTTTTTGCTATACTTCCTCGATAAATTGGAGTGATTTATAGAGGAAGGGAGGTTGAAGGGAGGGAACAAACTAGTTACACTCTCAATTTGGCCAATTTATATAAATATCCATCTTTCCTTTTTCATGAGCTCTTCTGCTACTTGTACTTGGTTTCAGCAGGTGAATGGAACCAATAACCTGGACAGGGAGGGATGTAGGCCTGCCCAAGCTCCTGCCCATAACAGTACAGAGTGGACTTCACAGAGTTGGACAGATCATACAAATGATACATCTTGTGCTTAAATATACCCCCAAAGCCTCTTGCTGATGAGGTAGGACTTTTCTTTCTTTCTTTCTTTCTTTTTTTTTAGATAGGGTTTTGCTTTGTAGTTCAGGCTGGCATTGAACTCACTATGGAGCCCAGGCAAACCTTGAACTCACAGCGATCCTCCTGCCTCTGCCTCCTGAGTGCTGGGCACCACGCCTGGCACTGTGGTATGTGGTACTGGTTGCTGCTGCGCATGAGTCTCCACACCCAGTATTGTATGTGGTTCCTGGGGATCGAACCCGGGCCCTTTCTCTTGCAAGACAGGCACCGGAACCACTGAGCTAACTCCCCTGCCAGGACCTTGAACTTTCAAGGCAATGCACTGCCACTAAGCTACAGCTCCAGCCCAGAAAGATGTTAAAATCTCCCATTTGTGGCTGGTGCGCACCATACTTGCTTCTGCTCTGCCATCCCTGTTTATTATTTCAGTATTAGAGTTGGCTGATTACAAATTGTAAGCCAAATAAACCTCTTCTCTAACTTTGAGTGTTGGGTATTTAGTCTCAGCAACGAGAGAAAAGTAACTAATACAACAAATAACTCAGGTTAAGTGTCCATATTATAATGTGCCCCCAAACCATCAGCTTCAGTTCTATCTTGCCCCAAACCTTTGTGTCCATTCAATTTCAGCATCTCTGAATGCTCTGGGATCTACTATTTCGGGTCCAACTATTATCTGCTGCCTTATATTATTTATGAAATGCCACAAATTAGGCTCTGGGGGGAGAAAGTTTCGTACATTCTCTTATGGAAAATTTCTGTTGACAAGTTGGATGTGGCCTTTCCTTAGCTTTCCCAGGGTCTGAGTTCATCCTCAGCACTTTCCCGGTCCTAAAATGAATCTTTGATGTTGGTTTACTCCCTTTTAGGGAGAAAGGGCCCTGAGGGTTTGAGGAACTTCCCCTCCTCACAGAACCCGAGTGCCAGACCTGAATCCTTAGTCCGCTGGCCGAACGCTCCGGGTCCCCCTTCTTCCAGTCACTCTCCATCTCTGGGCTGATCCCCAATAAACTTTTCCCTTTTCCTGTCAGAAACTGAGGCCTGAGGCTCACTCGGCGCTGGCCTGCCACACTCACGTCGGTGGCGCGCGGCCATGTGCAGCAGGTGCCGCATTTCCCGCGCTTTGCGGGAGCTGGCTCCACCCAGTGCGCATGCGCGGCCCGCACCTTATAAAGCCTGAGGCTGCGGCGCACTTTGCGGAGTCCTGCAAGGTTGCCGCGGGCCCTGTAGGTCTCCGCCAGCTTCAGCCTCGGCGCATGCGCGTCAGTGAGATCCTTTGGAGCTCGCGGTGGTCCCGGATACCGTGGTGAGGAAGGCGGGATGGGGCGCGGCAACTCTGGGAAGAGGCTGATCCCATTTGCACTTTCCCCTTCCAGGGCCCCTCGAGCAGGCTCGGGGCTGCGGAGAAGCAGTTTGTTGTGGACACCGTGGCGTCCCCCTCCCCCCCAAGCTCAAGGTCCCGAGTTCGATCCTGGGTACTATGTCCATATATCACAATGCTGGGCATGGTGGCTCATACCTGTAATCCCAGCACTCGGGAGGCAGAGGCAGGAGGATTGCTCTGAGTCAAGGCTAGCCTGAACTACAAAGCAAGACCCTGTCTCAAAAAAACCAAAAAGATACGTTTGGGGTAGTGAACGTCATTGTTCCCATAACATAGCTGAATGGGACAGTGGGTGTGTTTTGTGACTTTTGGATAACAGCTAAATCAATCACATTTCTTAAATTAGTCGCCAACCTAGGCCCCTCCCCACATTTTGAGATGGTCTCACTTTGTAGTTCAAAACTCCTTGAACTCACTGATAAGTCCAGGCTAGGTTCAAAGGCGGAGCAGTCCTCCTGCCTCAGCCTTCCAGGTGCTGGATTTACAGGCATGAGCCATCACGTCCCAATCTTGGCCCATCTTTTAACACAGGACTTTTTTTTTTTTTTTTTTTTTTTAGACAGGGCCTCGCTTTGTAGTTCAGGTTAGTCCTGAGCTCACTGTGTAGCCCAGGCAAGCCTCAAACTCACAGCAGCCCTCCTGCCTCTGCCTCCCGAGTGCTGGATTGCTGGGGTCAGTTACCACACCCAGCGTTGTGGCGTGTGGTACTGATTGCTCATGGGCCTGAGTCTCTATGCCCAGCATTTTAGTGTGTAGTTACCAGATCGAATTAAGGACTTTGTACTTGGAAGGTAGATGCCACACCACTGAGCTAAGTCCCCAGCCCTTCAAATTAAAATCTTATATTTGGACTTACCTCTGTATTGTAAATTGCTGTGTGTATAGTGAGTTATGGATTCCACTTATCCTCCCTGATACTTTTAAGTCAACCTGTAAATCTTACAGAAGATATTAAACTAGGTAAATATTAAAATATAAATTTCATGAAAGGAGGAAAATTGTAAGGGAATAGTGCATTTATTATGTGAGTTTTACAAGCAGATAATTGAAATAAGTAATTCACTTGTTTTTGGTAAGGTTAAAGTTTACTGGTATCAATGATTAAAACAAGGGTGCTTTGGCCGGGGAGTTAGCTCAGTGGTTCCGGCGCCTGTCTCGCAAGTGCAAGGACCCAGGTTCGATTCCCCGGTAACCACATAACAATACTGGGTGTGGAGACCCACACCCAGCAGCAACCAGTACCACATACCACAGTGCCGGGTGTGGTGGCTCACGCCTGTAATCCCAGAACTCGGGAGGCAGAGGCAGGAGGATTGTGCTGTGAGTTTGAGGCTGAGCTCAGGGCCAGCCTGAACCACAAAGCGAGACCCTGTCTCCAAAAACCTAAAAAAAAAAAACAAGGGTGCTTACAAACTTGAACCAAAGCACTACATTTATTGAAAAGGATTTTAGTGAACAGCTAAAGTGACAGTAAGTATTTAATGAGCAACATCACGACTCTTAACTGTTCTAATGCTATTTATGCAGGACAAATAAGATTAAGAAGCAATTCAGTTATTTGTAACATAGCCTTAGAGTTTCTGTGGGAGTACTTTGTTACTGACCTTCTTGGTATATATTGTTTATTTTCCTATCTTTCAGATTTAGATTTAAGCTGCACTTTGGAATTCATCCTTCTCAATGGCACGGTCAAATAGAGGTCCAGTTGGATATACTCCCCCAGATGGAGGCTGGGGTTGGGCAGTGGTTATTGGAGCTTTCATTTCAGTTGGCTTCTCTAATGCATTTAGCAAATCTATTTCTGTATTTTACAAAGAAATCGAAGGTATATTTAATACCAGCACCAGCGAAGTGTCATGGATCTCCTCCATCATGTCTGCTGCCATGTATGGTGGAGGTATGTAGCCCCTACACCCAGCTCTTTTAACTTTCAAGGAGCAGTCAAAAGTTCTGTGATGGATACTTCCCATTGTGATGTCTTTATCAGTGAAGCATTCAAAATGTTAGTTCTTGAGGGTACGATTGGATCCTATTTTTCATTATTTTTATCAGTAAGCACTATAGAGAAACTATGTACTCTCACAGGTTATAACATTATAAATAGGTATCATTATAAAGGATAAGTTTCTTTAAAAATATGTTTTCCGCACTGGGAACATAGTTCAGTGGTAACTTGCTTAGCCTGCATGAATGTATAAGGCCCAGGACTCTATTACCAGCAATGCCCCCCACCAAAAAAAAGTTTTCTACTTTTACAAATGTATAGAAAGGCAATTGATTTTTGGATTTTAATCATATATCCTGTATCTTGCTAAACTCTTATTTCTGATAGTTTGTTGGTAGAATCTGACAAAAATTTTAGAAGTGCAAAATAAAAATATCTTCTGCAAATACTGATAGTTTTCCTTTCCTTACAACTATTTTTTCCCTTTAACTGCACTGGCTTGGACCTCGGAATGTTGAAGAAAAGTAGTGATGGTAGGCATTCATCTTTTGTAGCTTTGTTTTGGTTTCGTTACTGTTGTTTTTTATAAGAAACAAAACACATCTTAACTTGTACATATGTTCTAAAATCAGAAGTGGGTCAGCTTTGTTGACATAGTACATCATATTCAAATGTCTTTGTTCCATGTGCCCAGCTAAAAAAATTAAAAGTAGAACAAACTTGTTACATATATTTTGATAGTATTTTAGATATATGAAGCCTGCACTTAGAATTTGGGAAACGTAGCCTGTTCTGCCTCATAAGAGGTAGATTAGGCCTTGTATACTTATTTAAAATCTAATGTGCTCTACATTTGTTTTTTCCATTGCACAATCTTGTGACTTTGAAATAATGATAGAAAACAACATTTCTTTAACCACTTTGGGTGTTATTTGCTCATCGTGGAGGTGGGCAGTCTCTGTCTCGGTGCCCTTTCTTGGCGTTGGTAATGCCAGTATCACTGGTGGGACAGGGAGGGGTTCCCTGCGTAATTGTTTGTTCTCTCCTAGGTCCCATCAGCAGTATCCTGGTGAATAAATATGGCAGTCGTCCGGTCATGATTGTTGGTGGCTGCTTGTCAGGCTGTGGCTTGATTGCAGCTTCTTTCTGTAGGACTGTATACGAACTTTACTTCTGCATTGGAGTTGTCGGAGGTGAGTTGCTGCGAGTTCTTTTTTCTTTTTAGTCAGAGTTTCACTACTGTATAATCCAGGTTGGTCCTGAACTCGCAATCCTCTTACCTCAAGCTCCTGAGTGCTGGGGTTACAGGTGTGCACCACCATGCCCAGCTTACTACTGATTCATTTCTGAGCATTAGCATTTTGTGGACTCTGTATTTTTAAACTTTGTGCTTTTTTTGAGACAGGGTTTCACTATGTAGTCCAGGCTTGCCTCAGTCTTGCAATGATCCTCCTGCCTCACTGAGGGTTTTTGTGGGCTATTTGTAACATTTATTGGCCAGTTCTTTTGGATATATTAATTTAAGAGTATCAAAAATAATAAAAGAGGGCCAGGGATTTGGCTCAGTGGTTCCGGCGCTGGCGCAAAGACCCAGGTTTGATCCTCAGTAACCACATACCATACTGGGCATGGAGACTCACGCCCAGCAGCAACTAGTAACACATACCACAGTGCCGGGCGTGGTGGCTCACGCCTGTAATCCCAGCACTAGGGAGGCAGAGGCAGGAGGATTGCTGTGATGTGAGCCTGAGGCTGAGCTCAGAGCCAGCCTGAACTACAAAGCGAGACCTTGTTTCAAAAAACCTGAAAAAAAAAAATAATAATAGTAATAATAATAAAAGTTCTGACTCTTAATTGGCATGTTTGTTGAATGGATGAGTTGAAAGAATTTCTGTTACAGTTGTTTCCAGCAATTATCTATCTTTTTAAAATGCTTTTTGGGGATCGGGGACTTAGCTCAGTGGTTCCGGCGCCTGTCTTGCAAGCACAAGGGCCCGGGTTTAATTCCCCATAACCACATACAATACTGGGCGTGGAGACTCACGCCCAGCAGCAATCAGTACCACATACCACAGTGCCGGGCGTGGTGGCTCACACCTGTAATCCCAGCCCTCAGGAACCAGAGGCAGGAGGATTGCTGTGATGTGAGTTTGAGGCTGAGCTCAGGGCCAGCCTGACCTACAAAGTCAGACCCTGTCTCAAAAAAAAAAAAAAAAGAAAAAAAAACCCTAAAAAAAAAAAAATTGTCTTTTTGGTTTTTTTAGTATATATCCGGCCAAAATGAACACTTCAAAAACTTTTAATGTGTTTACTTTTCAAGTCTACTTTATCATTTCATCTCATTTTAAAAATAAAATACATGGACACTTTCACAAAAATTAAATTCATAGATGTACTGGGATAGTATCTTTGACAGTGTTGTAGATTTTGTTTGTGATTTTTGTTTTGGTTTTTTGCTTTGTTTTGTTTTGATACAAGGTCTCACTTTATAGCTCAGGTTGGCCCTGAGCTCACTATGTAGCCCAGGTGAGCCTTGAACTCATAGCAATCCTCCTGCCTCTGCCTCTCAAGTGCTGGGATTACAGGCGTGAGCCATCAGCCTTGCTGTTCTGTTTTTCTGGGCTTGAACCTAGAGCATTCTCCAGCCATTTTTTATTTTGAGACAGGGTCTTGGTATGGCACTAAATTTCCCAGGCTGGGCTTGAACTTGTGATCTTCCTGCTTCAGCCTTCCAGAGTGCCACAATTATAGGTGTGCACCACCCTCCTTGATCATTTGCATGGTTTTACTGTCCAGAAATATTTTTACTTGCCCAGTGTCTTCCTGCATTTATAAGATTAGTTTGCTTTCCTCAGTTTTCAATTCCCTGTTCCTCAGGAAAGCTAATATTATGAAACTAAATATAGGTTCCTACATTTATTTTTCTTTTGACTGTTATAGTGAAAAGAATCATTTTAAGGTTATAGCACACATCTAGTATTTGCTACATAAAGAGACTTGTCTAAATTTTTTTTTTTTTTTTGAAATAGGCTTTTTTGTAGTTCAGGCTGGCCCTGAGTTTAACCTTGAACTCACAGCAATCCTCCTGCCTTTGCCTCCAAGTGCTGGGATTACAGGCGTGAGCCACCATGCCCGGCACTGTGGTATGTGGTACTGATTGCCGATGGGCATGAGTCACCACTCCCAGTACTGTATGTGGTTACCATGAACTGGGCCCCTGTGCTTGCAAGGCAGGTGGAACCACTGAGCTAAATCCGTGGCCCTTGCCTGATAAATCAACTTAATGATCTACTAACTTTAATAGCCTCTCAATGATGATGGCATTTATTCTCTTTCCATTCTATTTTCTCATGCAGCTAATAAATATCAAAGAAGTGTTTGGCATGTATTATAGTATGTAGGTTTTCCCCCTCTTTCCTAGGTCTTGGACTTGCCTTCAACTTGAATCCGGCTCTGACCATGATTGGCAAGTATTTCTACAAGAAGCGACCGTTGGCCAATGGACTGGCCATGGCTGGCAGCCCCGTGTTCCTCTCTACCCTGGCCCCCATCAATCAGGCTTTCTTCGGTATCTTTGGCTGGAGGGGAAGCTTCCTAATTCTTGGGGGCCTCCTCCTAAATTGCTGTGTAGCTGGAGCCCTCATGCGACCAATAGGGCCCAAGCCAGCCACAGCAGGGAAGGTTAACCCCAAGGACAGCCTTCAAGAAGCTGGAAAATCTGATGCCAAAAAAGATGCGGGTGATGCAAACACAGATCTTATTGAAGGAAACCCCAAAAAGGAGAAACTGTCGCTCTTCCAAAAAATTAATAAGTTCCTGGATTTATCTCTGCTCACTCGCAGAGATTTTATTCTGTATCTCTCTGGTAATATGATAATGGCTTTTGGATTGTCTGCACCTTTAGTCTTTCTTACTAGTTACGCCAAAAGTCAACATTATGCTAGTGAGAAGGCTGCTTTCCTTCTCTCTATTTTGTCTTTTGTCGATATCATAGCCAGACCCTCTATGGGACTTGTAGCCAACACAAAATGGGTGAGACATCGAATCCAGTGTTTTTTTGCTGTTTCTATCATCGCCATGGGTGTGTGTCATATGATCCTACCTTTTTCCACCAGCTATAGTGGGTTCTCTGTCTATGCGGGGTTCCTCGGATTTGCCTTTGGGTGGTTTAGCTCCGTACTGTTTGAAACCCTGATGGATCTCATTGGACCCCAGAGGTTCTCCAGCGCTATGGGATTGGTGACTGTTATGGAGAGCATTTTTATCCTCGTGGGCGTCCCCATTTTAGGTACAGTATGTCTCCTCCTTGCTCCTGTTATCCTAAAACAGGCAGACAAGATTGAGGCAGTGATGGAAAGCAGAAAGTAGTGAGCCAGTTGGTGGCAGAGAGCAAGTCTTTCTCATCTCTATACCCTTGGTGCTGCCACAATGTTTGGCACAGTATAATTGCTCATATACTTACAGAATTAAATTACATATCAAGCTGAGAAGAAAGTAAACTGTGATACTTTAGTATTTTAAAAAATAATGTTTAGCTATGAAACTTAATCTTATTGTAGGGAAATGTGTAATGTGCAACTCCACCTTTAGCATGCTAATAATTGAATATAATCAAGGAATTCATCTCAGTATTATTCAAAACAATAACAGCCATCACAGAAGTATCACAGTGCATCAGACTGCCTTCACTGCCTGGTGGCCTGCCATATTTTATGCCTATGGAGCAGTACTATAAATGAAGAAGCAAAGGTGTCTAAAAGTGAAATATTCCACCCAAGAACACATAGCTCGTGATTATAAAACCAGATGATCAGCCAGGCATGTTGGCACCACTTATAATTCCAGCCTTTGGGAGTTTCAGGTTGGAGGATAATTTCAAGTTTGAGGCTAGTCTGGGTTACAAAGTAAGACGCTGTCTAAAAAAAAAAAAACAACCCAGATAGATTATTATTCTCTAGGGAACACCGATTTCTTTTTTCTTGTTGTTGATACCAGGGAACCAACTCAGGATCGTGCACTCGCCAGGCAGGCATGATGCGACTGAGCTATTCCTGCCTGCATACCAAATTCTTTACATTTAAAAAGTCTTACTTAATACCAAATGCAATACTCTGGCCTTTGTTTGAATTTTTCCCCTTGGTCTTTCGAGGCAGGATCTTGTAATGCCAGCCAGCCTTGAACTCCCTGTGGGGCTGGGCTGGCACTTGTCACAGTCTCTATAATGATTAGAGTCTCTTGTCCACTGAGCTGTGGATGTTATGTCCTCTGCTTACCCTGGTCCTCAGAGCCTGGCAGTGCCGGTGCCAGTGTGGTAGAGGCTCAACCAGTATTGCTGGGCGAATGATGCCCTGAGTTACGGGACCATATGGAACCACATTTGAATTGGCTATTTTAAGGATAGAGTTGTCCATATTTCTAGAGATACTAGTAAATTTTACTATGATAAGAATTTCATTGCCATAAAAAGGCTAGGACACACTAAGTTAAATAGAGTCTTTACTACCAGACTTCACATAGTATTTAAGGGAAGATGAGAAACATTAGAGGGGTTTCCTATGGCATGGTGTTTACATAGACAGGTCCAGACAGACTTCCTGGACTTAAAGCCAAGCTATTTTCTTTTTTTGTTTTGTTTTTTTGAGACAGGGTCTCGCTTTGTAGTTCAGGCTGGCCCTGAGCTCAGCCTCCAACTCACATCACAGTAATCCTCCTGCCTTTGCCTCCTGAGTGCTGGAATTACAGGCATGAGCTACCATGTCCGACACTGTGGTATTTGGTTCTGATTGCTGGTGGGATGAGTCCCAATGCCCAGTATGGTATGTAGTTACCGAGGATCAAACTCAGGTCCTTGCGCTTGCAAGACAGGCGCCGAAACCACTGAGCTAAATCTCCGGCCCAAAGCCAAGCTATTTTCTTTTTTTTTTTTTTTTTTTTAGGTTTTTTGAGACAGGGTCTCGCTTTGTGGTTCAGGCTGGCCCTGAGCTCAGCCTCCAACTCACATCACAATCCTCCTGCCTCTGCCTCCCGAGTGCTGGGATTACAGGCGTGAGCCACCACGCCCGGCACTGTGGTATGTGGTACTGGTTGCTGCTGGGCGTGAGTCTCCACACCC
>PVIR01013421.1:0-10264 GCA_004026965.1 Petromus typicus
AAAGGGATACAGAAATAAAATTCAACTTCATGCTGCCTACAAAATACTAACTTAGGTTTTAAGAACATTCATTGGTGGGGCCGGGGAGTTAGCTCACTGGTTCTGGCACCTGTCTTGCAAGTGCAGGACCTGGATTCGGTCTCCGGTAACCACATACAATACTGGGTGTGGAGACTCACGCCCAGCAGCAACCAGTACCACATACCACAGTGCTGGGCGTGGTGGCTCACGCCTGTAATCCCAGCACCCGGGAGACAGAGGCAGGAAGATTGCTGTGATGTGAGTTGGAGGTTGAGCTCAGGGCCAGTCTGAACTACAAAGAGAGACCTGTGTCTCAAAAAAAAAAATCATTGGGTTAATAAGATAGATGGAAAATGATATTTTATGCATATGGCAACCAGCAAAGATCAGTGGTAGCTGTACTTATGTCAGGAAAAATAGATTTCAAGGCAAAGCTTGTCAGAAAAATTGAAGAAGGTCATTACACGTGATCAAGAGGACAATGCAGCAAAGGGAGCTAACTGTCATCAATATATATGCCCCAAAGATGACAGCACTTGTTAGGACCACAAATATAATCTTATTATAATCACAGAGATAGGAAGTAACAAAAGTATTCACGAGAAGATGGAGACATGGAAAGCCATGTACACTTCTGTTACAGATATGGAATAGTTTAGTCATAATGGGAAACAACGTGAAGATTTTGAAATAATTAAAAATAGAACTTGCATGTGATCCAGAAATTCTTCCTCTGAGCATATACCCAAAGGACATGTAGCCATTACCTCATAAAGATGTTTACATTCCTATGTTAATGTTAATGTTATTCACTCTGTGAAAGATGGAAACAACTAATATATCTGTCGGTGAACAACTGAACAAGCTGTGCAGTGTGTGTGTGTGTGTGTGTGCGTGTGTATGTGTGGTATGTAGACACAGATACATACACACAGTGGTATATTTTCCAGCTTTTTATAGAGGAGGTTCTGCCTTTTGATATACCAAGGATGAATCTGGGGAATATTATTCGAAGCAAAATAAGCCAGACATAGAAAAATACTGCATCATCCACATATTTAATGTTTTAAAAAGTTTAATACACAGAACACGGAATAAAGCAGTAGTTGGGAGAGTAGTTGCCTCCACATAAAAGTTTCTCATTTTGTTTTAAAACTATGTCTCAGAACAGGCAAGATGGCAAAGTGCCATCAACACAACCACTCCAAGCCCAAGGACCCGGAATCCGGAAAACAAACGCCCAGAGAGGAAAGTGAGTGAATGGAGGGCACACAGAAACATCAGGGAACAGACAGAAAGAAGAGGAAAATAAGATCCATTATGATAGAAGAAATAGCTCACTAGTGTAGACAGAAACTCTGTAGTGTGGTTGGTGTAGCTACACCGGGGCGTAGGCAGTGAAAACAGTTTTGCTGTACACTACAAAATGGAGACCCAACTTGGATGGACAGAACTTTATGCAATCAGAGACGTCACTGAGAAGGTGAGGCACTGCTTCCTGAATGGCCCTTACCTAAGTCAGCGACTAGGGAATGAGAAGGTAGTCTACACGCACACACAAACACACACACGCACACACGCACACACGCACACACGCACGGAGCCGAACAGCAGGGGTCGCTATTTTATTTCAAAAAGCTCAGGGCATACACTTCAAATAACTCCTTTTCCTCTTCATGTCCCACAGCCCAGGGTGGAAGAAGGAAGAGCTGCCTCATGGTACACCGCAGGCAGCTGGAGAGGAAACTGAGAGAAACGTTGCTGAGAAGCAGGACCAGGACTACTCAGTTTAGCTCTAATACCTAACTGCTAGAGGTGTCTCCCTGCTTTGCAAGAAAAGGCCTGGGATGGACAAGCCCTTTGGCTGGCGCTCCATCCTGCAATAGGCAGCTCAAGTGGGCAAGCAACCCTAGCCGTCCTCCAGACAAGGGAACCCTCCCAGCCGGTTCCTGAAACTAGTCAAAGGATTGGAGCTGAGGAAGACAGAGTCCCAGAGGGGCTGCTCACTGAGGAGGCAGCCTCAGGTTGTCTCCACGAGAGGGCGGCAAAGAGCTAAGAGAGCAGCGTGGAAGTAGCCTCAGTAGGGAGATGTGGGCAAACTGCCTGATGGCTCAAACTTGGCTGGATGAGGAATGGCCACAATCCTCGTATTTAGAGGTCAAGATCAACCCTGAACTCAGCACCAGATGCAGTCTTGGTCGGGTTACACAGCATAGTTTTGGGCTTCATCGGGGACACTAACAGAACAACGAATAGCAGAATTTTATAATTTTCCTTTTTCTTTGCTTCTTCTGCTTTCTCTTGTCTGGTTGTTGTCTATCTGTGTGTGTGCGAATTTGCGTGCACTTCTCTCTCTTTCTCTCTCTCCTTCTTTCTCTCTCTCTCTCTCTCTCTCTCTCTCTGTTTCTTTCTTTGAGACAGGGGCTCGCTTTTGTAGTTCAGGCTGGCCCTGAGCTCACTTTGTAGTTCAGGCCAGCCTCAAACTCACAGCAATCCTCCTGTCTCTGCCTCCCAAGTGCTGGGATTACAGGCGTGAACCACCACGCCTGGCACTGTGGTATGTGGTTCTGTTTGCTGGGGGACGTGATTCATCACGCCTGGTATTGTTATATGTGGTTACCTGGGGTTAAATTCAGGCCCTTGCGCTTGCCAGGCAGACGACAGAACCACCGAGCTAAATCTCCAGCCCTCATTTAGGTTTTTAGCATAATTTTCATTCAGTTCTTTTTGCTTTTTGTTTTTTTTTTTTTCTTTCCCTATGGATCTCCCTTGACTTTATGATATTTTCATGTGAGCGAATAGTGTCTCCTGTCTTTCTGGTTCACCTCATTATTCTTTTACTTTCTTTTTCACTCTTTCTCTTCTTTCCTCTTCTCCAGTCTTCCAAATCCTGGGTGTTCATCTTGTGCCCTGCAGTCTCACATTTATTATATCTCTTTTTACTTTTTAATTTCTCTGTTTTATCCCCTATCTCTTAAGTCTTCCCCTCAACGTAAAATCCCTCTACCAATGGGAAACTCATTGCATGCAAGTACTTAGTTTGTGTTGGATTTTGCTATATAATAATAGAGCTTGCTTATATGGTTAAAAGTCCCAAAATAATAATTACCACAGTTTGTCAGCTGCTAGGCTGGCTTGATGGCATGGCTATTCCTATATATATTTCTTTAGCCAGGATATTATACCTATTGTAACCAATTGTTCTGTCTTATATGATAACACTGATTGTCTAGGGTCATGACTGTCACCATAGTCCAGAACCGAGTACTGGCTGCTGAACTAAATAGACAGCAACTTCACATCCTTAACAAATCAGGAAGGTAGAATCTTGGGACAGAAAAAAATCCAAGAGCTACTTAAATGGAGAGGATATCTCTGAGGAATGAACATTTACCAGACAAACAATATAAGTGGTAAAGCTGTATACCATAAGAAATTCATTTGGAAGAACTCAGAAAACAAATCTTATTGAAAAACTAGAAAATGACAAAGCACAGAAGCAAAGTACAATCTCAGATTACCAGACCAGCAAGGATATGTCCAGGGGACAATGCAATAGATGGAACTGGAAGCTACCTGTAGAAAGTAACTGATAGCTGTAGAGAGAGAGAGAGAAAAAAAACAAACAAATTGATGATGCTCCAGAGGAAATAAATCTTTCAGGTAAGAAGTAAGTAACAAAGTGAAAGATATGTTCAGTGAAACTAGAATAGGCACAGACAAAAACTTAGAGGAGTTCAGGAAAATGATGATAGGATAGAAAAGGAATCCATGAAGCATTCAAATAGATACCTATGTGACTAAAAACTCACTAGTATTCACAATCAATTGAATCAAGGTGAGGATACAATTTCAAATCTAGGAGACAAGACTTCCACTGCTAACCATGAAAAGAAATATTTCTTAAAAATAGCAAGATACCATAAGAAATCAATCCAACAATTTCAAGATATTGCAGATAAGAGTAATATAAGGTTGATTAGAGTCAATGAGAATGTCACAGTCAGAACAGATCCCTTGAGAAAGTGTTAAAGGAAGTTATGGAAGAAAATTTCCCAAACTTGAAAAACTAATTTACCATACAAATGAGTCATGTAGCATTCCAAATAGCTAAAACCAAAGTAAATCCATGCCTAGGTACATAATAAATAATAAAGATTCTGGAAATTCAGCCCAAGAACAGAATTATTGAAAACTATTATATATGAAAACTATTATATAAAAGAAACAAATCGCTTATGAAGGAAAGCCCATCATAATCATTTCAGACATCTCAATACATATCTTTAAGGCAAGAAGAGTCTGGAGTGAAATATTTCAAACTTTAAAAAGAGGCCAAGGATTTAGCTTAGAGGTTCTGGTTTGGTTCCCTGTACAAAAAAAAAAAAAAAAAAAAATCAATTGTCCAGCCCTAAAAGCAAATGACATCCAAGTCAAATGAATGTACTCTGCAAAACTATATTTCAAAATCACTGAAGAAATAAATACTTCCATGACAAAGAACAACTGAAGAAATTAACAACTACAAAACCAGCTCTACAAAATGTTCTGAGTAGAATTTTAGAAAGAGATAATGAAAATGAGTTGCAAGAATATCTACCAAAGGAATTCACCAGGCAGGACACTTGATTAAACAGAAGGAAAAAACAGTGATCCAACAGCCAGAAAACAATATGATAAGGATAATCCAATATATATATATATACATGTATATATATATATATGTATATATATATGTATATATACATATATATATATTAGTTATAATCATCAATGTAAATGGTCTCAATTCACCAATCAAATGAAATAACTTGAAGAATAGGTTAAAAAACAAGATTCAACAACATGTTCTATGCAAGTAACACATTTAACTCAAAAAGAAATTCATGGATTGAAAGTCAAAGGATGAAAAGTAATCTTCCATGCAACAGTAAACCAGAGAAAAGTAAAAGTACTATTCTACTATGAGATGTTGTCAACTTCAAGCCAAGACTGATCAAAATAGACAAAGAAGGTCACTACATGCTTGTTAAATGAATACTACATGAAGAGGGGATAATGATATATATGCACCAAATATCTGTGCATCTAATTATATAAAAAATATTAATGGTCATGAAAAAAATCTAGCAACTTCTAACATAATTGTAACAGAGGACCTTAAGATGCCACTATCCTAAAAAGGTAAAACAACTAGACAGAAAAAATCAACACTTCAATATCACAACCAAACCAACTTTGTGAAGAAGTAGACCTAGATGCATACAGTGTTCTACCCCCAAATATCAGAGTACAAATCCTTTTCAGCTACACATGGGAATTTCTCCAAAATAGACCACAGAATAGCTCATAGAACATGCTATATGATATATGTCAAGGAATTGAAATTTTCCCATACATATGGTCTGACCATAGTTCAATAAAATTGGAAATTAAGGGCAAAAGAAATTACAGAAACCCCATAAATAGATGAAAATTAATTAACACTCTCCTGAATAACCAATGAGTGCTGGAAAATTGGCTTTCCACATGCTAAAGACTAAAAGTAGACCTATGTCTCTCATCATGCACTAAACTAAAATAAAAATGGATCAAAGGTCTAAACATAGAACAGAAACACTAAATCTTTTGGAAGAAAGTAGAACACTTGAGAACCTAAGTGTAAGCAAAGACTTCATGAACAAAACCCAAACAATATGGGATATACTACACAGAATCAACAACTCCAATCTCATCTTATTAAAAACCTACTGCACAGCAAAGAAATCACCAACAGAGTGAAGAGAAAACCCATAGAATGGGGGAAAAAGGTGTAGCCAGTTGTCCCTGAGACAAAGGGCTAATAATGAGCCTATATGAAGAATTTTTAAAAATTAGACTTCACAAATGTAAAGACCCACTCTTAATATAGCCCTCTGAAATGAATAGGCACTTCTCGGATGAAGAAGTACCAATGGCAAATACATGAAAAAATGTTCAAAATCACTAGTCATTTGTGAGATTCAAAGTAAAATCATGCTGAGATTCTATCTCATTTCAGATAAATGACTTTTATCAAATTATTCAATAAAAAATTCTGGCTGGCTGTAGGGAAAAAGCAACCCTTCTCCACTGTTGTTGGTGGGAATGTAGACTGGTACAATCACTGTGGAAATTAGTGTGGTGATTCATCAACAAAACAAAACATAAACTAGAATTACAGGTCTCATTTGACCCAGCTATTTCTCTTCTGGTTATCTTTTCAAAAGGATTAAAATAATTATACTGAAGTGATGCATGCACACCTGTTTATAAAGGACACAGCTTGTAATGGGTAAATCTTGGAAACAGCCGAAATGCTCATCAGTTGATGAATAGATAAAAAGATTTGGTTTTTCTATACAATGACATATTGCTCAGCAATAAAGAATAACTTTGAGACATTTATGGTTAAGTGGATGCACCTTGAAGGTATAATTTTAAGTGAAATAAATTGACCATGTAAATATTACATTGTATCTCTGGTGTACATGGGGATCAAAATGTATAATATAAAATGTGAAATAACAAAAAATATGTAAAAGGACAGGGGAGCTAAAGAGACAGGAAAAGGAAAGGGAGGAAAAAATAGAAAAGAAGGAAAAATAGAAATGAGACTTTTGTAAATTGGGAGGGAAAAGGGATTGAAAGGAGAGAGGGGTATGAGAAAAAAGAGAAATCTAGATATATCCCCTACAGGTGCAAATTGCTTATAATGAAAGTGATCACTATGTATATCTAAACTGTAACAATAAAATTATAATTTAAAAAATGAAAAGTAGATTTAAAAAAAAAAAGTCCTACTGTTTTGGACTCAAAATGCTATATATGAATCTTATTGCATATTATTAAAAGACAATATTATTATTATTTTTTTTTACTTGAGGCAGGGTCTCACTCTGTACTTCAGGCTGGCCCTGAGCTCACTATGTAGCTCAGGATAGCTTCGAAATCACAGCAATCTTGTTGCTTCTGCCTCCTGAGTACTAGGATTACAGGCCTGAGCAACCATGCCCAGCATTGTGTGGTATATTGTTACTGGGGATCGAACTCAGGACCTTGCACTTGCAAAGCTGGAGCTGGACCCTCTGAGGTAAATCCCCAAAGGATTAAATATTATTTTATTATAGAAATTCAGTGAAAAAATAAATTATGTAGATGAATGAATAACTAGTAGACCTCAGACAAAGTAAATGTTCTGAAACCAGAGAAATTATAAGCAATTTCTTGCAGTTATGTACTTTTTATTGAAGTATACTTACTGCCCTACCATTTTTATTTTCTTTATTACCACATTTTCAATATTTTACAATTTCAATATTTCATAATCAATATTTTACGTCTGATATCTACATTTCTACCTTATATCCCTTAATCTGGATCTGTTGCTTATAGCTCACTGAGAAAATGTTCTATAATATCATTAATAAATTACTGCAACTTGAGAGAAATCTTAAAAATTATGTTTTTCTTAAATATAATTATGAGAATATCAGTTGTAGAAAATGTAGAACATGATAGAGTGGATTGATTTAAGAAATTTACAAGGGAAATTTCAATATAAGTTAATATTAACAAGCAACTTGAAATCTATAGACATTTAATATAATTTCTTTTGATTTATAAATGACAAAGTGAGTGATAATTATTCCACTGAAGAAAAATAGAATATTTAAAAGATAAAATATTAATACTAAATTATCATATTTGATATTATCTCTAGTGTCCTTTTTATGCTTTATCTACATGATAAAAAGACATATTGTAAAAGGAAACAAGAAGGCATGAAAGGAAGTGATGAGTAATTCAATATGACATGTATTAGTTATTTTATTCGACAAGTAAGAGTATGATATATCCTAGGTATTTTTCCAGATGTAGAGAAACAATGGTAAACACACACACACACACACACACACACACACACACACACACACTTTCACACACACACACACATATCTTTGCATTATGGAGTTGATATTTGATATTCTGGTTAGAAAGGTTTAAACTAAATAGTACAAATAAAACAATGTGCTAAATAACAATAAGGAAAAATTCGCTAGCAAAAGTTTGGGTAACTAAATCGTTAGAGTATATTTATAGGTCAGTGAATGTATTTTATAAGAATTTAGCAAAATATCCTACTGATATTTCTTCTTCCTCATTAACGCTAATTGTTAGATTAACTGTGCATTTTAAAACCAAATTTAATCTTTCTGAGTTTGAAATCTTTTTAAATTTGGGAGTTTTTACCTTTGATTGACCTGTGCTGTCATGGATGCGATACATTTCATTTCCCTTCCAGCTTATATAACAGAACCTTTCTGTCTTGAACCTGATCATTTTAAGATTAGATTCTTTGTTTGAAAGGAACAAACCATTGATTGACCTCAACCTCTTTCATTTTCAATCTCAGTTTTATCTAGGCCCCATGCTGAGTCCAAGGTCTAAAGTTTTTAAAGATACAAATTTCTTCATCCTCAATTCTTTTTTACAGAAAATAACATCAACTAAAATTTTCTTCTGTCTGAAGTACTCTTTCTTCTTGTTTGAGGAAGGTTAAAGTTACTCTTGAGTCTCTATGCAAAAGTTTTATTTGGATGGATTGATCCTTCAGTCCTTGACTTTATTTAGAGATAATACATTACTGTTAAAATATGAATCAACTTTAACATTAATTTATGTGAGAGTTTACTTTAAACATATATTATATATGTGTGTAGTATTTATATTTATATATAGTTTTCTATAATCAGAGGTAGAATTTCTAAAATAAATGATTTTTTTTGTAATTCTGAAATAGGATAAGAGCAAATAGAGTTAAAAATTTAAAGTTTAAATTTAAAAACTATAATTCCTATTTTTATTTAAAAATAATTTGTGAAATAAGAGCACAAGAATGAATTAGCACATTGGTGAACTAGAAGCTTACAGCAGGCAATTCTGGAATGCATTCCCTTTGAAGGGAAGAAAATATATATAACAGAAAATTCTGGAAAGCATAGATATCCAAGTTCAATGAGCAATATAGAGGGCGTGCTGTGAAAGGAAACAAAAATGGAGGAAAGGAACTAATGAGTAATACAATGAGACATACATTAATCATTTTATTCAACTTGATGATGATAAAGGAGAGGATACCTGGAGTGGTCCCTTTGCATGGTGGAGAGCAGAAAGAATCCTATTCATGTGGTGGGTTTGGGGGTTGGAGGTGACATAGGTCTAGGTTAGGAGATAGGAAGTCATCTACAGAAATGGAAATGAAGTAGAGTACTTAGTTACAGACACATGTAGATAGGTAAATATGGTGGTGGGAAGCTTGAGTGTTATCTATTTAGTTTTCTCAATAGACTAGGAACCAAAATCATTATCTGATAGTGAAGTTTGGGGAAAGAAACAGAAATACAGAATACTTGAATAGAAATGTGAAAGTGAATGCAAAGAAAAATTATGACATGAAATATACTCAGTATTATGGGGCTATATTAAGTGTGCAGTCATGAATTGAATATCACCATTCAGAATGGCTGTTTTCTACCTACAAATTCAGCAGCAAAGAGTGGAGTAAAAGTAACTTGAGTATTTGATTTACTCAAGGCAGTAGTTTCACTGGGAAAAGTGAAATGAGAAAGAATAGCATAGGGGGTGAGGGAAGGAATAAGAAGACATTATGCAAATTGCATACTAGTTTGGAATTTAAAGTACATCACAAAGGAAGGGAGGATATAAAGGAATGAGGACCAATTGAAAACTTTAGAATCAAAGGTAATGTGTTTTAGTTTAGTGAATGAAATGATTATTAATGTCAAGGAAGCAGAAGAAATTAGCTGGAAAAATGAGAAATGGTGATTAAAAATTAGCATGTTTGAAATCGAAATGATACAGTGGTTGCAGGCGTAGTAACACCTAATGTCTAATATATGACCATCAGATTCTATATTCGAAGATCCAATTATAAGAGAAGAGGTCCAGGGATAGAAGAAAAGCTTGTTTATTGGAAATATTCTGCAGGTGAATTTTAACCCTCCAAGGAGTTTAAGTCAGTGTTTTGAGAGAATAATGGTGAGACAGGTGTGAAAGAGATGAAAAGAGTAAATTGGATGTGCTTAACCACTAAAAGAAAACAGAGACTGAGTGTTTCATAGAAAGAAAGTCAGTGTGGGCAGGGGATTTAGCTCAGTGGTTCCAGTGCCTGCCTTGCAAGTACAAGGTCCTGGGGTTCGAT
>PVIR01013421.1:10364-24985 GCA_004026965.1 Petromus typicus
AAAAAAAAAAAAAAAAAAAAAAAAAAAAAAGTGAGTGTGATTTCAGGACCTTGCAATGGGGATGAGAAAGAAAGAACTCAGCTGTTTCTAACCCAGGTCCCCTGAGATGCGTACCATGGGGACAAAACCTCAAGTACATCCTCAGTTTTGGATTTTATTTTCCATAATTTTTTGTAGTTGATTTGTGGAAATATGGAATTCCATAAACTTCAGGCAAAAGGTACTAAAATACTGGCATTTTCAATTGAACATCTCCAGAAATGATACATTTGTCTCAGACAAGGCAAATCCATATATTTAGAAATATGACTGATGTGGCTGATAGAATGTGAATTATGGTGACTCTTTTGGGGTTAATAATGAGGCAGTTAAGTGCTCACTGGGAAAAACAGAAGTCTGTGCTTTTTTGACAATCTATTTGCTTCTAGCAAGCTTGTTAATTTGGTTCTCGGATGGGAAGCCTCCCCTGGGATGCGAGTGAAAGGACTTTTTGCCTTGTATGACTTTTCCCATGACTACTGTGATTGCAGTTCTTCCCTGAAAAACAATTCTTATATCAACTGCAGACTAGTCAGTCTGTTACAGCTCTATGCTGCATCCTTTCTCATTTTTCCTTGTTTTTTTAAACATTGTCCCTTCATTTCTTCACAGGATAATTCTGGCCCTTTGTGGTAGCTCCTTGTACTTAGCTTTGTTATTACTATACTTCATTTATTGAGTACCTCCTTTTAATGTTCTTGCTTTATTTTTTAAATTAGCATCAAGAAAAAGTAAATGGAAAATGTAGTTCAAAGGGCAAAATAAGAAGTTTTCATTCCAACCTCTGAAGATCAAGTGCCATTAATTTTTTTCCTTTGTTTAACTTCAAAGATCCTTCTTGAACAACCAAGTGAGCTTCCCTGGTGATGACCTCTGCAGAGATCACTTAGGTACTTAGGAATTAACTTATCTGAGTGAGTCAGAAGCACTTCAGGTGATAAATTCAGGCAATAATTTCAGCTCTGTTTTTCAAGAGATATTTAGAATTTCTGTGAAGAGATACAAGAACTAAAAACCATGGTTTCTGATGCACACACAGAGCTGCTTCAGGCTGTTTTTCTAAACAGCCCACAGCACAGATGGAGAAAGATGGAAAAGGAAAAATTTAACCTATTAGAAGCTTCTAATGATAGTGTGACAGGTTTTATACAATAAAAGAGCCTCGTTGTTCAAAATATCTTTTGAGACAAAACATGAGTGTACTTCTGCTTTTGAATTTTCTTTTCTATGGACCTCTTTTTAAGGTAAAATGGTGTGAAAAATAGATGGATAAGAATTGTTTTGTGTTTTGTGTGTATGTGTGTGTGTGTGTGTGTGTGTGTGTGTGTGTGTGTGTGTGTGTGTGTGTGCGTGCACAAGCACGGTACTTTTCAACTCATATACACAGTCATCTCAAATAAGGGGAACCTTAAAAGGCCAAGATGGTCTTTAATGAAAATACTTAGGAGAACAGTGATTGTTTCTTTCTGCCTGATGTTACTTTCCTACAATTAAAATTTAAACCCAAACCTGACCTACAAAATTGGTACTTGCTCATCATTTTCAGACATCATTTTCAAAACTAGGGACAGGGTATTTCCAAGGTCTATAAACATTAAATGATTGGTATGCTGGCTTGAGGCTGTGGCATTAATTTTCTGAATAAAAAGCTTTTCCCCTAAGTGAACTTGGAAAATTGTAACCCATGCTCAGCCTCACTGCCTCATCGACAACACTGTTTAGCTCTCAATCTGCTAAAGATGACAGCTGCGGTGTCTGAAGGCATGACATGCTTTGTCTAACTTTCCTTTTGCCGATAGTCTTGCAGGTCCAGATTGTTTTTTCCCCTTAATCATTTTCAATTTGGGAATTATCGAAATCTGAAATCTCAGTCTTTAGTCCAATTTCAAATGAATGCCTTCAAATGAAAAAAAAAAGAGAGAGAATTACAAAAATAGAGCTAGATGAGCTAGATTTGTCCAAAAAGAGTTATCAACAATAAAATACTCATGCTAATATTCCTTCCAAAATACCTGCATATTAAATATAGTCTATTATTTAAAAATTCTTTAGACTATTAAATCTATTTTTTGTTTGTTGTGACTTTTTCTGTTGTTTTTAGAGAGCAGCCCGACCGGTACTGCTCAGGCCCTCCTCTCACTGTACCCCTGATCCACCAGCCTTGGGCTCCCAGGTGCCCGGATTACCGGCATCTGCTCCGACTCCCAGCTTTAGACTTTTAAATCTTCAAAATCATTTAAAATTGACCAATTGACAGAGTAACATGACAGATTGTACTGTATTGATTTCTAGGGTGTTAAATGACTAAGTTCTACATCACTTCGCATTTACAGGAACGACACATTCATTTTCATTCAGTTTCTATCATCTGATAAATACACATAATAAAAATGTTAACCTACGAATTACTATCTCTCCATCAGGACAAGTATGGAAGTACTGGCATCTGCACATGTGGAACAGTTTTGAATACTCTTTAGCTCACATTTTCAGCGTCTGTTGATGAGAGATATGATGCTTAGCAGTTTATAGTCACAGGTTCACATATCCTCATAGCACCCTATTAGCGATGAAGCAGGTATTGTCATTTTATATAAAATACAAATGAGCCTCAGAGAAATTAAATATCTTACCCAGGTTCACACTGCTAGTGATTAGAAAAGCTCACTAACCCCAAATTGCTCAATGTAAGCCAATGTCTATTTCACTGTAAGTTTCCTCCAGCCTACTTGATAAATAATTAGAAACTATAACATTTATAGGAGCAAGAATGATTCTGCTAAAACTCCAGCCTTGATACATCTGGCTTAAGAAAGTGGCTCACCCAACGGCCATGCTCCTAGTGACATCCATCTAACTTAAAGTAAACTTACTAAATCCAGTACATGTGAAATGGCAAAACTACGGACAATCAGTTACATGTGAATTCCAGACAAAATTGATCCCCTTTTTTTACTATTACAATATGTCCTACACAATAATTAGAGCATTGTTATAAAAAATCATCACTTGTGTGTAAGAAATTAAAATTTAACTGGGCATCATGTTTTTATTTGCTAATTCTTGCCAGCCTCAGATGAAGTAGTTATAGTTGAAATTTCTGAGTTTATTAATCATGTTTTCCTTTAACTATTTAGAAAAAACAAGTTAGGTATGATACATAATGAATGGGTATGTTATGCCTTGTAGGAGGAAAATATTTTTGAAGAAGAGAGCAATAAATGCAACAGTGTCCTGAATATTCTGTCATGTAGATTTATTTGAAGACTTTGTAACAGTTTCTGAGCTTGTATCCTGTGGTTATAAGTTAGAACTTTTTGCATCTGAACTTTTAGATTAAAATTCATTGATGAAACTGAATTATCAGGAAAAGAAAGTGCATTTTATGAGGCCCAGGTACTCACTTCATGATTACACACTGTAGTGTAATCTCTCTCTACTTCCATGCTGCTCATTAAAATGAAAACTCACAGATTAATAGTCTTTTTATTTTTACTATTATATTCCACTTCACAGAGTAGCTCTTAGCATTTCTTAAGACTTTTCTTATTAGCATGTTTGCAGTTCATAATGTGTTTTTTCCATTCGTCTCTAAGTATTTCCTAATTTCAATGGAATTTGTTTTTTTAATAGCAAAACTTATCGGTATATCTTAGGAATACATAATTAAAACAGTCATTACAGGGAATTCGCACCTGTACATGATTCATCCTGCAGTACACATTGCTTACATTCATTTTAGGGAGTGGGCAAGTGTACTTAATATATCTTCATTCTGTTTATTCTATACCCCTCCATTTTCTAGGTACCCTTCCCACTTGAAATGATCTATCTCCATTTTTCTCATTATGTATTTTTTACTTTGTTTGTAAAATTATTTACATTTTGAGTTTCTCACATAGAAGTTATGGGATATTGATGCCATTGTATTAAATTTATTTCTGCATCCACAATGACTCAAATTTGTCTTTCCTTATGGTAAGGTAGTATTCCAAAATCTACAAATACCAGATTTTCTTTATGCAATCATCTGTTGATGGACATATCGATTTCTCCCCAGATTCAGCCACAATGAATTGTGTTGTTATGAACAGGAGTACGCATGTATCATTGTGACATGATGTCTTTATATCTTTTGAGAAGCTACCTAGGAGTGAAATAACTAGGCCAAATAGAATTTCTATTAATTTTTTTGCAGAATTTCATACTGATTTCTATAATGTTTATATCAATTTTCATTCCAAGCAACAGTGTAGGATTGATTTTTTTCCTCCAGTTTTGCCAGCATTTGTTCTATCTTGATGGTTTCAGGAAAGCCATTCTTTCAAGAAGAAGGTGAAATCTCAGTGTTTGTTTTAGTTTGCATTTTTCTGAGGGCCAAAGATGTTGAGCATTTTAACATGTGTTTTTTGGCCACTTGTATTTCTTCTTATAAGAAGTGCCTCTTTATTTCAGATGGTCAATTTTCCACTGAGTATTTTATGTTGGATATCTAATCATTATTTAGTTCTTTATAAATTATAAATATTAGTTCTCTGTAGAGAAGTAGTTGACAAAAGTTCTTCTCTGAGATGTAAGTTGCCTCTTCATGCTATTGGTTGTCTCTTTTGTGATGTCAAAGCTTTTAAATTTGACATAATTCCTTGTGCTGATTCACTTTTGATGTTCAGAAACTTCTTGTGTACACCTATTTCTTCAAGAGTTTTACCTACTTTATTACTGAACAAATTAAATGTTCCTCTTTTACTGCCTATGTTTCTTATCCATTTTGAGTTTATTTTAATGTGTGGTGAGAGACGAGAGACTAAATTCAATTTTCTTCCCATGTGTAATTAATTCTCCTAGCACCATTTGTTAAAAGGACTTTCATTCCTCCAGCATGGGCTTTTGGCTGCTTTATCTAAAATCAGAACATTTAATGTGTCTGGGGTTGTTTCTTCTCCTTCTGTTCCATTTATCTGCATGTCTTTTATTGTGCCAGTATGATGCTGTTTTTATTGCTGTATATTTGTTGTATGACATGAAATCAATGATTGTGACTCTTCCAGGTTTTTGTGGTACAGGTTTGTTTTCACCAATCTGAGTCTCTTCAAGTTCCAAGTAAGTCTCAGGATAGTTTCCACTTGTTTACTTGTTTTCTAGTTAAGAGAGGAATTCTGTTGGTATTTTAACTGCGAGTATATTAAATTTATGTGTCAGTTTTAGTAATAGGGTTACTTGGACGATATTTTTCTGCCAATCAAAGACCTAGGGATATATTTCCATTTTCTGATGTACATTTTATCTCCTTTTTTTCATTCTATCTCCTTTGTTCCTCCTTTTGTAAGGTTAATTTCTAAGTATTTAATTTTTATTGAAGTTGTGATAAATAGTATTGTTTTCCCATTTTTTTCCAATTGGTCAAGCATTGCTGTAAATGAATGCTATTGATTTTTGTATGTTGATTTTATATACTGCTATACTACTAAATTTGGTGATTAGTTATAGGAGTTATTTGATGGAAATTTTTGGTTCTTCTATATACAGAATTATATTATCTTCAAATAACAATAATTTATACATATGTATATGTTATATAATATGTATAAACATATGTATCATAAATGCTTTTGTTTGCAATTTGGGCTACAAACAGAAGCATTTGCCAAAAAATATCTTTTTGTTTGCACACTCTCCTTTGGATTATAAACATGACCACAGCCATCTTTCCCACACAAACACAAACATGACCATCTTTTCTTGAATCATAGAACAAATTAAGTTCAAGAGTTGAAGGATATATATATATATATATATATATATAGAGAGAGAGAGAGAGAGAGAGAGAGATCTATATATATAGATCTCTCTCTCTCTCTCTCTCTATATATATATATATATATATATATATATATATATCCATTTAATTTCTTTCTCTTTCTTCAGTTTTTGGCTAATATTTTGAGTACCAGATTAGTACTATACTGAATAGTAGTGGTGATAGTGGATATTTTCATAGTTCCCAATTTTAGAAGGAAATATTTCAATTTTTCTCCTTTTAATATTATGTTTTAATATTATGTTTAATATTATGTTAATATTATGTTAATTAATATATTAATATTAATATTATGTTATTTTAATATTATGTTAGTTATGTTAGTTTAATATTATGTTTTTCTTTTCTTTTCTTTTGTTTTTTTAGACAGAGTCTTGTTTTTGTAGCTCAGTCTGGCCCTGAGCTCAGCCTCAAACTCACATTACAGCCATCCTCTTGCCTCTGCCCCCTGAGTGTTGTGATTACACACATGAGCCACCATGCCTGGCACTGTGGTATGTGTTAATGATTGCTGTTGGGCATGAGTTTCCATGCCCAGTATTGTATGTGGTTACCGAGGTATCAAAGCAGGGCCCTTGCACTTGCAAGACAGGCTCTGGAACCACTGAGCTAAATCCCTGGCCTAGCAATATATTTTTTTATAAATCACTGTTAACACATTGACCTGAAGTCTTCCTCTTACCAAATTGAGATAGACTTTCTTTATGTATTTTCTTCAGGTTTGTTTTTTTTCAGGAATGTATGATGGAGTTTGTCAAAGGCTGCATCTGTGTCTATAGAGACATTAGTGTAATTATTGTCTTTGCCTCTGTTTATGAGATGTATTACCTTCATATATTGCATGTTTGCATTCATTAATTTGCATAGTTTGAACCATGCTTGCTGCTTTGTGATGAAGCTTACTTTGTCATGATGTATGATCCTTCTGATTTATTTGTTGAGTTCTGTTTGCTCATATCTTGTTGAGGAATTTTGAATCTCTTTTCATTAAATTTATTATCCCATAGTTTACTCTTATTTGAATTATTGTTGGTTTTGGAGTCAGGGTAATGCAAACTTCCTGGAATGAGTTTAAAAGTACTCCTCTAAATTTCACGAAAGAGTTTGAGGAATATTGGCATTAGATCTTCAGTGGTATTTTATCACAGTCAGTGGTGAGCTCATCAGGTCCTGGGCTTTTCTTATTTGGTAGGCCATTTATTACTGTCACAATTATACTGCCCATTATTGGATTTTTCAGGATATTTATGCCTGGTTGGTTCAGTTTTAGTAATTCAAATATGTTTAAGAATCTGTCCACTTCTTCCATATTCTCTTATTTTTTGAGTAAAATTTTCTATAGTAATTACTAATAATCCTCTGGATTTTTGTGGTTTCTCTAGTGATTTTGCCTTTTTGGGTTTTTTTTTTTTCTGTTACTGGGGATAGAAACCAGGCCCTTGTGCTTCTCACTCTGGCGTGGTATCATTGAAGCTAAATTCCTGGTGCCACTTTTTTTATTTTTAATTGAACGCTATAGATCTTTCCTTCTTTTGGTAAGTTTTTAAAATTTTAAATAAGTTTACTTTGTTTATTCTTTTATAATAATGTCTACTTTGTTTATTCTTTTAGAGATTGGATTTCCTATTAATTGATTCTATTATTTATTTGATCTCACTTGCATTACATTAGTTTGCTCTTTCCTTATACTAGTGTGGGGTTGCACTGTTGCAATTTTTCTAGGATCTTTAGGTATACACTTAGTTTATTTGGATTTGCTTGGTTTTACTGTGAATACTCATCTCAATAAACGTCTCTCTGGATTTTTAAAACTGTGTCCAATAAGTTTTAAAATGATGTACTTTCATCATCATTTGGTTCTTGGAATTGCTTAATTTTTCTCATGCTTTCTTCTGTCAACCATTGAATATCTGGCATGCACTATTTAATATTCGGGTGTTTGTAAAATGTTTATAATTTCTTTTTCAATGGATTTTTAATTTCATTGCTCTATGATCTCATAGTGTACACAGGATAATTTTGGTTCTTTTGTATATGCTTAAGCAAGCTTTATGGGATACCATGTGGCCCATTTTGGAGAAAGCTTTTCATGCTGCTAAGAAGAGTTTGTATTATCTTGTAGTGGAATAGAACACTTCAATAAATCTGTTTCTAATATTTCCTTCTTGATTTTTGGTTTAGTTGATCTATTTATTTGTGAATATGAGATTCCCCTACTATGACTATGCTGTTATTTACTTTATCTTGTTTTATGTCTAGTATTTTTAAATGAATTTGGTGCACCAGTATTCAGTACATATGTATTTATAATTGTTATCTCTTTCTGTTAAATTGCTCCTTCAACAACCACTTTATCTCTTCTGCTCAATTTTACCAACATGTACACTTTGTCTGAAAATAAGGTTGGTAACACTGATAATTTTTAGTGTCCTAGTGCATGGACAATTGTTTTCTATCCTTTGATTTTTCAGCTTATGAATTTCTGTTCTTATTAGATAGATCTCTTGTTTGAAGTAAACTATTGCATTGATTGATCCAGTTTGAAAATCTGTGTCTTTTTTAATCATGGAAATTTTTATTGGTTATTATATATACATATCATGATCACACTCAACAATGAGAATTTGTGCCAGTACATAACACAAATTAATTCTCATATTTTCCCATAGCCTGACCCACCCTACCACCCCACACCCTATATACATAAATTTTGATTTCTTTCTTTTTTGTTATAATCTCATTATGTCATCCCTTCACCTCATTCACTTTGAGTATTTTCTGTTTCACAATATATAACATACATTCTAGAACTCATTTACATCTTTATTTTCTCATACCAGAGAAAAGATGCTATATTTACACATCTGTGACCTATTTATTTCACTTATGAGGATGTCCTCAAGGTACATTCATTTAAGTATAAATGATTCACACTCATAATTTTTATGGCAGAGTGATACTCTATTCTGTAGAAGAACCACAACTTTTTTATCCAGTCTCCAGTTGATGGATAGTTGGGTTGTTTCCAAGATGTAGCAATCACAAACTGAGCTGCTATAAACGTGGGTGCACATATGTCACTGTGATATGAGTCTTTTAATTCTTGTGTGTATATACCTAGTAAAGTGATGGCCAGATCAAATGGAACCTTTAGTCCTAGCTTTTTGAGGAATCTCCAAACTGATCTCCACAGGGGTTGTATGAGTCTACATTTCCAACAGTGGAGAAGGATTCCTTCTTCTCCGCAGCCTTGCCCACATTTGTTGCTGGCTGATTCTGAGAGAGCAGCCATTCTTTGTGGAGTGAGCTGAAATCTTAATGTTGTTTTCATCTGCATCTCTCGAATGACTAGTGATGCTGAATATTTCTTCATATGTTTCTTAGCTGCTTTTATTTCTTTCTCTGAAAAGTGTCTGTTCATTTCAGATGCCCATTTTTGAATTGAGTCTTTAAATTTGGGTGGATTGATTATTTAAAGTCCTTTATATATTCTAGATAGTAGCCCTTTGTCTGACAAATGGCTGGTAAAGATTCTTTCCCATATTGTTAGTTGCCTTTTTGCTTTGCTAGTGGTTTCTTTTGCTGTGCGGAAACCTCTCAATAGGATCAGATCCTACTTATCAATTTCTTCTACCAGTTCTTGTGTTATGGAAGGTTTGTTCATGAACTCTTTCCCTAAACCAATGTCTTCAGGAGTTTTACCCAACCTGTTTTGTAGCAGGTTTAGTGTGTCTGTTTTAATATTTAGGTCCCTAATCCACTTTGATTTTGTTTTGGTACATGGTGAAAAAGCTAGGTCTAGCTTTAGATTTTGGTAGGTTAAAGTCCAGTTTTTCCAGCACCATTTGTTAAAGAGGCTATCCTCCCTCCACTGAAGGTATTCAGCTCATTTGTTGAAGATTAGATAGCTTAGGGTGTCTGGAGTTGTTTCTGGATCTTCTAATCTACTCCACTGGTCCATGGGTCTGTTGCTTTGCCAGTACCATGCAATTTTTATCATAGTGGCTTTGTAGTATAGTTTCAAATTGGGGATCGTAATACCCCCCATCATGTCCTTATTGCTTAGAATTGCTTTTGCTATTCTAGTTCTTTTGTGATTCCAGATGAATTTCTGAATTATTTTCTCTAGATCTATAAAATATGTCATTGGGTGTTCAATTGGGATTGCGTTGAACCTGTATAGTAGTTGGGGAAGTATAGCCATTTTGATGATATTTGTTCTTCCAACTCAGGAACAAGGGATGTCTTTCCATTTTATGGTGTCTTCTTCTATCTCCTTTTTCAGAGTGCTGTAATTTTCAGAGTAGAGGTCTTTCACCTCCTTTGTTAGATTGTTTCCTAGATATTTCGATTTTTTGGATACTACTGTGAAGGGGATTGATTCCCCAATTTCTTGCTCAGTGAATCTGTTGTTTGTGTATATAAAGGCTAATGATTTTTGAGTGTTAACCTTGTATCTAGCTACACTACTAAATTTGAGTATTAGGTCTAGCAGTCTCTTGTTTGAGTTTTTAGGATCCTCTAGATAGAGTATCATGTCATCAGCAAATAATGACAGTTTAACTTCATTTCATACCTTTATTCTTTTTATTTCTTTCTCTTGCCTAATTGCTGTGGCTAAAATTTCCAGCACAATATTGAACAGGAGTGGGAAAGTGGACATCCTTGTCTTGTATCTGATCTTAATGGGAAAGGTTTCAGTTTTTGACCAGCTTGCTGTTAGTTTCTCATAAATAGCTTTTAATAGTTTGAGATGTATACCATCAATTCCAATCTTCTGCAGGGTTTTCATCATAAATGGGTGTTGGATTTTGTCAAATGTTTTTTCCACATCTATTGAGATGTTTGTCTTTTTATTAGAGATTTCAGGTCATTTATTTTGACAGCTATTATTGAAAGGTACTAGATTATTATTGTCATTGAATTGTGATTCTGTTTTTGATTTCTTTATGTGCTCTTTTTGTTCAATTTTTCACTCTATCTAATTTATTCATTCCCTTAGCCATTTTGGCTTTATTGATTCCATTGTCTCTGTCTAAGATATCTTTCAGAATTTTGTGCTTGGAGGTCATGACTTTTTAAATTTAATGGAATGTCCTTATTTTTCTATCAATTGTGAATGGTAGTTTTGTTGGGATATATTAGTCTGCGTTGAAAGTTGTTTGTATTATGGCTCAAAACATTTTATTCCAAGTTCTCCTGGTTTTTCAAATTAGTGTTGAAAAGTATACTGTAGTCCTAATGGATTTACTTTACGTGACTGTTGCTTTTCTCAGTTTGTTAGGCCTCTTACTTTGGATTTCTGGGATTTTCACTACAGGATAACATGGGGGAACTTACTCTCTTACAATAATTATTTGGAGGTTTTGTTTGGGTGGGGGCAGGGTCTCACTTTGTAATTCAGTCTGACCTTGAACACACTATGTAGTTCAGGCTTGCCTCAGACTCACAGCAATCCTCCTGCCTCTGCCTCCCGAGTTCTGGGATTTCAGGCATGAGCCACCATACCCCGCATTTTGGTATGTGGTACTGTTAATCAAACTCAGGACCTGGAGCTTGCCAGGTAGAAACCACTGAGCTAAATGTCCAGCCAAACTATTAAGAGTTTAATAAGCTTCACTTCATGTAAGTTGTTTTTCCCACACACTTGGAAAATTGTTCTACTAAGATTTTATAAACATATTATTATTATTTTTTAAATCTTTATTGGTACATTAAATATATTATTTTTACTTCCATGTGTGTTGTCTTTGACTTCAGGTTTCCTTAGATTAGGCTCCTTTTTGAAATATGTAGCTGTTGGATCAATTTTTCTTCTTGTCTTGTTATTCACATATCTCTGAATATATTGTTTTGTGCTTTCAAGTTGTCTTTAAACTGTTAGATCACAATGGTCACTTCTGCTTTTAATATATTCAATGGAATTCTTTACTTGGCGATTTTATTTCACACCTTTTCTTTGACTCTATATCTCTGGCAAATTTGTAGCTTGTTTTGAATGTTATTAGTCACTTCTAATTTTTCATTTGACTGTTCTTTAACCACACTGACCAATTTTTTACTTCAATGTTTTCTTTTATTATATCATCTTTGAGCTCACTGAATTTCTCAGCTTTCTTTTAAATCAGTCATGCAGCTTCACTGTTTGATATTTGAGTTATTCTCCATTGAGGCTCCTTGGATTTGCATTAGAGAGCCGGGACGTTTTTTTGTTGTTGTTGTTCGGTTGTTTTAAACAAGGTCTTGCTACATATTTCAGGTTGGTCTTACACTCACTTTATATCCCAGGCGGGCTTTGAACTTACAGTTATCTTCCGGCCTCAGCATCAAGTGATGGAATGACAAGTGTGTGCCACCAGGTTTAGCCTAGGTATGTGTCTTTGAAAATATTCTATTGCTTTTTTTTTTTTAGACTCCTTTTCCTCCTGAAAATTGAGGTCAAATAAAATAAAGAAATTTCATTGTTGTTTGAACATATTTTTAGTTAGATTTCACTCTCCAACTATGTGAACTTGGCTTTCAAGTATTTATCAAGAGGCATTATCTAGCACTCCATCCTGTCATTTTATCTGGGTTGGATTTAGGCAGTATTTTATATTGAGAAAATTCCTACTAATTATAAGAGCATTCACAGATCTAAACATACATTAATTGTGGACATTTAAACTTGTTTTGACAATTTTACTCATCACACACCATACTACATGTTTTTTAGCAGTTATTCTGGGGTGTGAACAGTGGAGAGAAGGGCAAAGGAAGAAAAAAAGAATGAAATAAGTCAGTAAGAGGAAATAGAGATAAGAAAAATGTCGGTACGTGAAAATAAATAGGTCAGATTCTGTTGGTGCTTTAGTGGCCTCTCAAGTTACGACCAACCTGAAATATGAACATCTTGGGTTAATCAGTTTAATGGAAGATTAACCAATCTCTTGTTATCTATAGTATACATACAGGTAAACATCCACATCTTAGCTGTATTGACTTAAAACCAACTTGAATAAGAGTCAGTCCTCAGGAACGAATTGATGTCATAAATCCAGGGTCTACTGTAATTTTATATCCAGAGTAAAGAGTTATTGTTGACTGGCATTGAGTGAATATTTGTAGAAGTGGGAGGGGAAATGTAGATTAGAACGTGAGGGAACCCATATGTTGTTGCGACTTGTTAATATATTTATAGTTATCAGTATTTGGATCTTTTAAGGAAAATTCTGTTAAGGATTCAGACATGGCTATGAAAGGTATTATTTAAGTTAAAGCACTATTATGTTCTTATTCTTATTCTTTTTCACACATATACAAGCACCTAAAAATGAATCAATAAATGACTATTCCATGAAATATGATGGATAGAAGACTGAGGGACAGAGGAATGGAGGAAAAGAAAAGCAAAAAAGAACTTCACATTCTCTCTCCAGGGAGGAAAAAATTTTTAAAAAGAAGAGAGAGAGAGAGAGAGCAGTATAAAGAAAAAGACCTTTAAAATAAAATGTAGAATAAAAATAATATTAAGAATTAACAAACAATAAAATATTAAAGAAAAATCAGAACAAATGAGAAAACAATCCAAAACCTTCCATATAACCACTATATCATAAACCAATATCCAGACAGAGACATTTTCTTTCATAATGCAATCATAATCTAGTTTCATGCAACCAAACTGATTTTTATTAGTTGAGAAATGCTTAATTGCGTTTCTGGGAATAGTAAGGGATGTTAGTCTCCCAGAACCCACATTCTGCAACAAGCCACGCTTTGATATGGCCAATTGCAAACCTTTGTCTGTACCCCAAGATCCAACCACCTCAATTAGTTTGCGAAGTAGAAGATATAGTGTTTTCCCTACATCCAGTTTTCTGTTGACTTTCACCACTGACTTTGTACTCCCCCTGCCCCCAGGGGGAGGGGGAATGGAAAGAAGAAATCCTGCAGGAGAAATCCTGCACTGGTCTCTACACATCCCTCCCCAGAAGCCTCTGCACTAAGCAGTTCTGTTCCTTCATTCTGTAGCTTTATTCTTCCTTGGTCCCTGACTTGAGAGCTTTGCTTTCCAACCCATAGGATTTGTCGCTGTCACCAGCCTCAGCAGATAGCCTCTTTCCCTGTCGGATAAGTTTCAGATATTTACAGTGTTTGAGGAAACATTAAGAAAGTGCCTACTGGCTCTGTGAGGGGATGATGGGAAGAGAAGGGCTGCCTATTTATATGTTGCTGGTTTTCCTTTCCTTTAATTTTAGAATGCGGCTTCTCTGGGGCCCCAAGTTCAGTTTACTGCTCTCATGATGGATTTCCCCTTTCAGGTGGTAGGGAGCATACACAGAGAGTCTATTTTAAGAGCCTCTCTTTTGCAGTGCTGTCATCTTCCCTCAGGCTCTTTGAACTGCCTCACAGATCATGTGTTCCCTGGGTAAAGGGTGTGAGAAGAGGGAGACAAGCAACAGGGCTGCATACTTCTTTCAGAAGCCTAGATATTCTGTTTAATGTGGTTGATTCATGTTGCCTGTCTGAGTGTGATTGTCTCAGTTTCAGAATGCTGCATTAGCTAGTGTCTGACCTGAACGCTTCACCCACACACCTTCTTCTGTAAGTAGCTATGGTGTAAAAGCCCCTCAATACTTTTGAACAGTCGTAGAATCTTTCCAATATATGATATTGATGCTGCTATATGTAGCTTTGTTTAAAAAAACTTCTGAAAACCAAACTGTTGTCAGAGAAAATCCAATACAAATTTATTTTTAGGTAGTATAATTTAACCTCAGTT
>PVIR01013421.1:25085-37053 GCA_004026965.1 Petromus typicus
AATTTCTCACATTTTAGCTCAATTTTCATAATGAACTGTTGTATTGCTAATGGTGAGACTCTTATTTAGTACACTGTTAGTAGCACACACTGGTCTGAAATTAAGAAGAGAGGTAAACATTATTCTTTAGTATCAAAGCTCATCTCCTTTCCCTTTGCTTGCCTCAGAGAACTCTTATTTTATTATTCTTTTATCATGTGGAATCAAAGGGACCTTATGATGGTCTTCTCAGAAATGTATGCCTTTAACATCGAATACTGGAGCAGACTAAAAATACACATACATACAGGTATGCATATATATTCATACATGTATATATATATATATATATATATATATATATATATTTATATATATATGCACACACACATATGGTGAGGTGAGGGACAGGAAGAAGAAAACCTGACACATCTGGATGATCTGAGACTCCAGTCCCATTCTCTCAATTCATTATTAATAGTGTAAAATCCATTATTCATAGTGTTGTCTGTTTTCAAGCTCATTTCTCCTGCTGTATCCTTCCTTAGTAAAGCAGAGGCTTTATACCATGTTGGTCATGTTTATATTCCAGTGTGCATCACAGCATCAGTGTGTGGCCTGTACCATAGTTGGTGTGAAGGATATAACAATAAGGAAAATAGAAAAGTAACTGTTTTCACTGATGCTGTGGAGATGAGGAAACAAACAAAAAATATAACATATTAGGCAGCCTTAAAAATTAAAAAGTAATAGGAAGGAAATGACCAAATATGATGAGAAATGTAATTTTTCTATGGTGGATTTCCTAGACTTCCTGAGATGAAAATTCTTGAGCAAGTCGTTTGAAAGAATAACTTCTAGTAAATTGTAAGGGACTAAGAAGCAGGATCAGGCCGAGGAAGAAGCTGGGCAAAGGTGTAGTTTCAAATAAAATCTAGCTTCAATCACATTCCAGGGGAAGTTCAGGAGTAAACATCACAGAGTTTTCCCTCCCTTCCAACTGTGAGGTCAGTTGCAAAGTTATTTTTTTTTACAGTAGTTCCATCCTGAAATGTCACCTCCCTTAGCTTATGTAGTGTTTCTTTCACACTGAATCTTGACACTTGTATTTCATTTAATGTGAGCCATCACTTTTACTGTTTCCAAAAGGCACAGCAACATCTGTATATTGTAGGAACTTTGCCATGGAAAAGTGTAAGAATATTACCAAACTGTCTTTATTATTTTATTTAAAAATTTCAGCCAGGCATGGTGGCTCATGCCTGTAATCCCAGCATTCAGGAGCCAGAGGCAGAAGAATTGCCTCGAGTTTGAGGCTAGCCTTGGCTATGTAGTGAGTTCAAGTCCAGCCTGCACTACAAAGCAAGACTTTGTTTCAAAAAACCAAAAACAAATGTCATACCAAAATAATAAGAGAATAATAATAGTTAATACACTGTGTAGTTATTGTCACTGTAGCTACTCAATGGACAACATACAGAAAAAAGATTCTCTCTCAAAAAAAAGGAAGAAAAAATTTCATAAAACTTTCTTTGTAGTGTTCAAAGAAAAATGTGTCCTGTAAATGAAGCAAATTAACACATACATCAAAATATTTTTCATACAATAAAGTAGATAATATGGAGAATCGTTAGAACTTTACCCTACTTTCTATAAGTGAAACCAAGCAATATTTAATCGCAACTCTGACTTATTTTATGTAACACTGTGTTGGGAAATTACATCTGTTTATTTATAAAACTCTCAAGTTTATCATTCTTTAAAACAGAGTAGTACTGTACTATTTATAAATATTATGTTTTCTTTATATATTAGTCTGTTGATAGACATGTGCATAGTTTTCAAGATCTAGCTCTTATAAATTTTGCTGCTATAAAAATGGATATCCATATCTCCATATAATATTCTGATTTTAACTGTTCTGGGAAGATAGCTAGAAGGCGGATGGCATGGTCAAATGGAATTTCTGTTTTTAGTTGTCTGAGGAAACTCTACAACAATTTTTATAGCTGTTTTATTAGTTTACATTTCCGCTGACAATGCAGAAGTGTTAGTTTTCCCCTACATCCTTGCCAGCTTTCTCTATTAACAGATTTTTGATGATAGCCATTCTTTATGGGATAAGATGGTATCTCAATGTAATTTTAATTTGGATTTCTCTATTGGCCAATGATGCTGAATGTTTTTACACACTTATTCTGAAAATTGTCTACTCACTTTGTCTGCCCATTTTTAGTGGGTCTTTGCTATAAAATTTCTCTGTAGTATTCTTTTTATTGTGTCCCATACGTTTTGGTTTGTGGTACTGGCATTCTCATTTAATTCTAGGAATTCCCTTAATTTCCTATGCAATTCATTGGTTATTTAAGAGTATGCTGTTTAATTTTCATATGTTTGTATATTTTCTGTGATTTCTTTATTGTTGATTTCTACTTTCTTTGCACTATGATCTTATAATATGCATGCATAGCAAAAGTTTGATTCTTCTGCATTTATTTAGATATGCTTCATTAGGTAGAATCTGATCTATTTTGGAGAAAGTTCCAAGGGCTGCCAAAAAGAATGTTTATGCTATTGTTGGGTGGAACATCCTGTATCATTTTCAGCTTTTTTAAAAAATTAATTTAATTTAATTTAATTTTTTTTTGAACTAGAGACTGAACTCAGGGCCTTGTGCTTGCAAGGCAGGCACCAGAATCATTGAGCTAAATCTCCAGGCTTTTGTATGCATGTTTTAAATCCATTTGTTAAAAATGTTGGTTAAACTTTGATATTTGAATTTTGTTTAGTTGATCTATTTGTGATATTATGTTAATGTGTATTATGAATGTATTGAAGGTGAGTTGATCTTTTATGTTTATTAGTATTTATTTTATAAAGTTGGGTGCACTCTGTCTTAGTGCACATGTGTTTATAATTGTAATCACTTTCTATTTAATTGTTCTGTTAACAAGTATGTTATATTCTTCTTTGTACCTTTCAATCACATATTGCCTGAAGTCCACATTGTCTGAAAGTAAGGTAGATACTCTGTTTATTTTAGGGTTCCTATTGCATAAGATATTATTTGCTAAACTTTGAATTATGATTTATAGATTTCTTTTTGTTGTTATATGTAGTTGTTTCATAGGGCACACCATTGGATTTGTTTTTTCAGCCATTTAATAATCTGTGTCTTTTGACTCATGAATTGACTTTGTTTACATTGCTGATAATAATTGATAAGCATTAATTTATTACTGTACTTGTGTTATTTTCCTGTTGCTGTTTGGTTTCTTTCAACTTAATAGATAACACTCCCTGACACATTTGCTTTATTAGAAGTTTTGGCTTTGTTAGCTTCACTGTCTCCTTCTAGGTTATCCTTGAGAATTGTTTGGAATGCTGGTTTGATGGCCTTGAATTTCTTCCCAGTCTCTTTCCATCATTTTTGAAAAATAATTTTGGAGAGTATAACTGGGTTAAGTATTTTACTTTTAAATCCTGTAAAATTTCATTCCATTCTCTCCTTCTCTTTAAACTTTGTCGAGAAGTCGGTTGTGATTCTGACGAGCTTTCCTTTATAGGCAATGCATTGCTGTACTCTTGCAGTCCTTAAAGTTATGTTCTTGTGTGGTATTCCTGGTATATTATTTATTATGTTGTCACAATTTGTAACCTTGGCATGGCACAGAAAAAGGAAAAAAATTCCCAAAGATTTATTGAAGTCAACATCCAGTCTGTACTCCAAGAACGTCCAGATGAGCTGCCATAATCAATAGCCCTGTGTGAGAAAGTCTAAAAAGACAGCTACAAAACTGAAGGAGTGTGTGGAGGACAGAGGTCAGAGCTCCAAAAGTCTTTTATCTCTGTATATTCACCTCATACATACTTCTGGCCAAGGAATCCCATGTAATGGGACATGGAGTATTTTATTAATAAGTACTATTCAGGGTTCTATATGCCTCACTTATTTGTAGGCTAAATTCTTTTTCCATCTCAGGACAGTTATCTGTTGTTACTTCTGAAGCCAGATTTTTTATCCACTTTGTGCTGTCTTTTGATTTTTAATTAATTATTGTTTCTTTTTTTTTAGTCCTTTTGAATCATGTACCTGGTTTGCATCCATTTTTACTAACCTATTTTTCTGTTTAAAGTATCTCTCATGAGATGATTAGTAAGCACAACCTTGTCTCCCAGATCTGACATTCCATTCTTACATTGGTCACTTCTGCAGCCACATTTTCAACTATATTTTTAATCCCATGGATTTCTGTTTGGAATATTTTTATGAACTTTCATTATGTTTTATGCTGGGAATTCATATTTAGTATTTATTTAGATTGATAAGATTTTTATTAGCATTTCTCTGGAGTTGCTGATCATTTGTTTCACTAGAGTCATCACTCTGTCTGATTAGTTATGTTTTCTTTAAATTATCCAAGCATTTTATAAAAGTATTTTACCTCCATTGATGCTCGTTCAGAGCTTCCTATTGTGTAGTTTATATTCTTCTCTTCCTCAATGTCTCCTGAACCAATTTTGGGGAAGTTGTTAGCTTTGGGAAGCTTTTTGTTGACTAAACTCTTTATGTTTTTATTTTTTGTAGATATATCGTTTTGTGCTGGGGTTGGCAACTTCTTTGGCTCAGAGCCCAATTCTTTGGGAGTTTGCCACAGTATTTGTCAGTTCTGCCTTAAATCCAACAAGAAAGACCAGTTTTTAGCAGCTACATATAACTTCACAGTACATGCGACGAGTAGACTTTAGACAGTCTATAACACCCTGCCACCACAAATTCCTAAAAATGTATGCCTGGGCAGACTTCTCTGAATAGCCCACCCCAGGCTCCCTAGCCCTTCAAATACCTATATAAGCCTAATTGATTTTCCAATCAATTGCTAATATTTCGCTTGCCAAATATATCTCTAGCCCATAAGCTCATGGATTATCCTCTCCTAGCTATCTGCCAGAAGCTTTTGATTTTCAATCTTTACTAACTGGAATAAATTTTTCTTTCTCATATCATAGGGGTTCCTTTTTTTACAAGTGCATTCTTCATCACAGTATTGTTTATGATCCTCAAGGAATTCAGATATTGACATGTAGAGAAAACAAAGTGACAGCAATTACTATGTCACTTTGGCTATAGTAGTAAAGGCAGCACCAAGGATGGCATCAAATATCTACTGGGTACTGACAGACCCTATGAATCACTCACAAACTACCCTTTACCAGAGCAAAAACATTTATGGGTTATAGTGAAAACACTTAAGGCAACCTAGATTGTGATATATTATATTCAGACCATAAATTTTTGGTAGATGTTGGCAGAAATGAAAGAATTCAAGCATACCGCTGGACTAAATGCCATATCCTTGAGGTTCACTCCTTCTGAAGACTACACCCTCAGAACCTGGCCTCCGAGCATAGTATACAGTCCCTGTGACCCTTCTGGACTTAATTGAGTGTCCCACTGGATATCAGAATATCCTTGTTTAGCTTGCAAGCTCTTCAAGCCTATCTCTTAAGATCATTCCTTATGTAGTCTCTGTGGTAGGGTAACACTTCAGTCCTGGACCAAAACTATCCTGGATACTTTCCTCATCTATGATCATGTCAATTTTTTGTTTGTCTTTTTCCAAGGGCACATGCTGTATTGGTGTCACTGATGATAGCAGCGTGAATCCTTAAGCCAATAAGGCTCAGCTCCAGTGTCTGTGGAGAGGGCAGAGCATGGCCTCTTTCTTCACCTGTGAGGCCCATGAAACTCAGGTATCCAAACCTGTCCTTTATCCAATTTTATTTTCTGTTTTGAAAAAATATACTAAGGGTGAATTTTCAGTACACGTTCCCAAATCTTGCCAATACATTTCAGCTGAGTCCTTCAGACTTTGAACGTACAAACCATCTACTCACTAAACCAAACTAGCACATGCACAGAAGTATCAGACTGAGGACTAAATTTAGTTGTTTCTCTGAAGTTCAAAAAAATGGTAGGAGTTTCATAGGACAGGGTCCAAAAAATAAGGAGTCTTAACACATCTTACAAAGTTAAATATCTTGACTTATATTACAGAAAATAATATTCAAGACTAGTTCATGAGAGGCATAAAGGGACTTGTTAGGTAGAAATTTAATAGTATACACTCAAAGGAGGCCACAAAAAGGAAAAAACAATCATAGAATGAAGTTGGTATAATCATGAGTATGTTATCAAAGAAACATAACTTCTGACCTGTTAGACATCAAATATTTTGAATTTGCGGTTTCAAAACTTTGAGGGATGAAGACATGAACCACAGTAGGAAGTTAGGAGAGTTTTATTGCAAAAATAAAGGAGAAAAGAATAGCTCCTAGATTCCTTGCAGGGGTCACACATAAGCTGAACATGAAGACCCTTTGTCAGCGGTAATTTATACACAAAAATCACAATGTTAGTACAAGGTGGGTCAGACTACAAACTACAGGATTATATGCATAGAGGCAGGGGGCACTGTAAGTATGGAAAAATAGCATACAGGTCTCCTTGAGCTGTATATAGATAAATAGGGAAGCTTACTAAAAGTAGCATCTGCCTCTACCAACAAAAGCAGCTCCTGTCCTCGCTGGTAGACTCAGCAGGTAGGGTAATTAGAAAGACAAAGGAAGGAGAAGTTAGACTTCAGAGAGCTGTCAGACAACACAGTTACCTGCAAAGCCAGCTCCCCTCAGCCAACTGACAAAATATAAGAGCAGAAATAAAGCATAGCCATCTAAGCATTACACACACACAGCACACACACACACACACACATACATACACGCACGCACGCACACCGAAAACCAATTGAGACATATTTACTAAAAGGTCAGGATTCAAAAAGGAAGAACTACTAAACCCTCATACTTCCCTAGGGATAAATGCCTGTGATTTGCTGAGGATTTAGCTCAGCAGCACTGTGCCTGCCTAGCAAGCATAAAGTCCTAAGTTCTATCGGTGATATTGTTATGGGTACATAAGCTAGTTAGACACCATGGAGGCAGACAGTCTGGCCCTGGGAAAAGCCCATATAGGAGCCAACATGGAGGTTAGTGATGCTGGAGGATCATTAACAGGTAGGATAAACAGAAATGATTGATATTCTAAAGCAATTCTAAAGCATATTGATATTCTAAAGCATCAATCTGATATTCTAAATAGGCACCAATCTGCCCTATGATAAACACCAGTGCTTGATTTTCTAAGTAGGTTCCAGACTCCCAGGGTGGAGGCCAAGACTTTGACCCACTTTCCCAGAAAACTCAACACAAAATTCTTTTACACTTGTTACATGACTAGATTTCTCATTGGATCCCCATTTAATCAGTATTACCTGAGCAACTATACTTGCTGTAATCTTATTCATTAATTATGATTTTGACCATTTTGTGATTTCTCATTGTACCAATGTTACCTAAGCCACTGTATTTACAATGTTACTGTTTGACTGTAATTTTGTCACACTTTAGACCTACCTCACCTCTTTACTCTGTTCCATAAATACTGCCTGAAAAAAGTGATCCTTGGTCACTCATTTTTGAGTCCCTCTTGTGTCTCTCTTAGGCAGAACCTTTCTTTCTCAATAGTTTCTCCTACTCTTAAGCTCCATCTTTCCTACAGTTCATCTTTCAGTTTTAGAGAACATGCACTCACGTTTCATGTATCTAGCAGGTCAGGAGCTAGGCCTTGTGATACTGTCTCATTATCACATACACATACACACACACACACACACACACTCACACACACACACACGCACACACAAATCAGGGATTGATATTATAAATAGGTATCAATCACCTTGAGTCGTGACCAAACTTCCCTAGCTCAATCCTTCCTCGAAAACCTTGTTACTTCCATTTCCCTACATGACTAGCTTCTCTGTTTGTCATTTAATCAATATTACTTGGATGAGTATACTTGTTATAATCTTATGGACTGATCATAATTTCATCCCACCTTGTAATTTCCCATTGGATCAATATTACCTAAGTGACTATACTTGTAATCTTATTAGTTGACTGTAGTTTTGTTCCATCTTGAACCTGCCTCACCTCATAGTTTTGCTCAAAAAAACTCCTTTGAAAAGTGGAGTGGATGATCAACCCACTTTCCAAGGCCTTTCTGGTCTCTCTTAGCCAGAAGCTGTCTTTCTCTCTATAAGTATTTCTTACTCTTAACCTCTATTGTTCCTAGAATTAATTCTTTGATTTTAAAGAACCTAAACTCACATTTAAGCTATGTAGCATATTGGGAGGTAGAACATTTCCCTTGTATTATTTGGATTATTTCTCATGTTTGGATTACTTGGCACCCTATATTGATACAGAAAATAAAACCAGAGATTAAAATATCAAATATTATAACTCCCAACTTGCTCGCTCTCTGATATGCCCAGCTCTTGTTCTCTAAAAATCAAAGAATTAACTCTAGAAACAACAGAGGTTAAGAGTAGAAAGATATTTATGTCAATTCTGTCCTAAATCAACAAGAAAACAGTCTACTTTTAGCAAATACTAGCAACTCCCCAGTAATTAAAGCAGATCGAGTCACAAATGTAGTTTACAAACCCCTGGCATGGAGAAGTCCTGTGGTTGTATGCATACCTGACAAACCCCTCTAAAGTCATCTAAGTCATGAATATAGCACCCTAGACCCTCTAGCCCCTTCAATACTGATATAAGCCCAATTGCTTTCCCAGTTAATTGCTTTTTGCTTTTTCACTTTTTGCCTTTGCCATCTTTCTTTCTCCCTCCCTTCCCCTAATAGCTGCTAAAATTTCCTCATTTTAATCCCTGATTCTAGTCCCTGTTTACTGAAATAAACTTTTCTCACAATGAAGGGCCTCTTTTTTGACAAGTTGATTCTTTCTAACAACTTACTGATAGGACAGGTCCTGAGAGCAGGAGAGTACCCAGGTGGGTAGCTCAGGGACCCTATCTTATAAAATGGTTTATAGAGCAAAACTTGTGTACAACATGGACTATAACCATAATCAACCAATAAGGTCGTAAGTATAGTTACTTAGGTCATCATGATACAGGGAGAATAGAAGGAATTACTTGTCAGAGTCATCACTCTGCAAAATAAACGCTAACCTGGGCCAGATCTAAAATGGCTTCCTTTCACATAAATGAGCCACTTCTGAGAGAGACAAAGCTTATCTCACACAGAGAAACAAAACTTAACTGAGCAACCCACACATGCCAAAGGGCAGCTTATCAATAAACCTACTTAGCCCACCACTCAAGCCAAGTCAATCATGATCCCCCACAATGCGTTCCTTGCCCAAAGTCCCCAGATAAGCCTCACTCCATTTCCCAGTGCTGCTGTTCTCACCATCGATCCAGACAGCCTGACAGCTTTCACCTCTAATAAAGCCATTGCTATGGCTGTTACTGATTCAGCATATTTTTCTTTCTCTCCTAAACCTGCTAGATGTCTGAAACATGAGTTCCTGTTCTCTAAAATTGAAGAATGAGGGCTGGGGAGTTAGCTCAGTGGTTCCAGCACCTGTCTTGCAAGTGCAAGGACCCAGGTTTGATCCCTGGTAACCACATATCATACTGGGCATGCAGACTCACACCCAGCAGCAACCAGCATCACATACCACCGTTCTGGGTGTGGTGGCTCACGCCGGTAATCCCAGCACTCGGGAGACAGAGGCAGGAGGATTGCTGTGATGTGAGTTTGAGGCTGAGCTCAGGGCCAGCCTGAACTACCAAGTGAGACCCTGTCTCAAAAAATAAAATAAAATAAAATAAAATAAAATAAAATAAAATAAAATAAAATAAAATAAAATAAAATTTTAAAAAATAAATAAAATTGAAGAATGAATTCTATCAACAATAAAGATTAAAAACAAGAAAAATTTATTCAGGGAAAGGTAGATTCTGTCTAAAAGAGATAGAAAGAGAACCGGTTGCCCGCCCACCCTGCTTCTCAAGGGCCTTTTATGAGACAAAGCCATGAGGTAAGTTGGGTTCAAGGTGGTGCAAAGCTGTAGTCACCTAGTAAGATAACAAGTATAGTCATTTAGGTAATATTGACCCAATGAGAATCACAAGATGGACAAAACTGATCAACTGGTAATATTATGACAATAATTTGTCATATGGTCACTAAGATAACACTGAGTAAATGGGGATCCAATGGGAAAACAAGTCATGCAGTGATCATACAAGGGTTTTCAGTCCTGGAAATGTTAGGTAAGATCTTGGTCCCTCACCCAGTTGATTGATACCTATTTAGAAAATCAATCACTACTATTTATCTTTAGGCTAAGTATGATATGGGTGTGGTAGATTCTCTCATTTTACAATGCTGGCCTTCAATGAATGTGTCTGATTGTCCTCCATGTTGCCTCCTTGAGGGTTGACTTTGTCCAACTGCCTACAAAATATCTAATTAGCTTACCTTCCTATGATAACATCTGTCCAGTAGGGAAGTCATGGAGCAAGTGTGAATGGAAAGAACAAAGACTTCTAGGAAATACTGGGCGTGTGAGACTCACAGAACTAGAATTGCTTCATATTATGTTATCCCTCACTCCTGGGCAAACAAACCCTTAAGAATGTGATCTTTTACTTAACCGTGGACTGCACTTGTGTGACCTTCCTTGCACAATCCCTCCCAAAAGATGAGATAACCATCCCAGAACAAATGCATAGCAAAACAGATATATTGGGTATATCTTAGAAATCATTGTAAAGCTGTATGCTCTGTTAAAATAGCCTGACCTTTGTCCTTAGAGCTGTGGTGTGCAAAGATAACAACCTGACTGCCCTTTATCCCATTTATGTGAACTCATTTTTACTTAAAAAACCATTCATAGCTTCAATTGGTCGCTTCACAAGGAGATAAAGTTCATGCATGTGAATACATTTCCATCTTTTAATATCTGCTGTATTTCATGGTGTGGAATTATGTCTCACTCTGTGGCATTACAGGATCCAGAGGTCTCACCACCCACTGAAGTGGGTGGCTGATGTCTATCTTGATTTTATTCAGCTATTTGTCCTTTGAGGAAGTATACAGATCTGTCTTTATTTAGAGGCTGGTCTCTAGTAGATGTATCTGATATGACAAGTTTGTGTTCTCTGAAATCAAATAATGAATTTTAGGAACAATGGAGTTTAAGAGTAAGAAATATTTATTGAGAGAAAAACAACTTCTGTCTAAGAGAGCCAGAATGTGCCCCAAGAGAGTAGTTGGGGAACCTGCTCCAAAACTACTACATGAGGCGAATATACAGCAGGACTTAACTATAGTCAAGTAATAAGATTACAAGTATAGTCATTTAGACAATATTGATCCAATGGAAAATTACAAAGGAGGTATAAGGTGGGGGCAAAAAATGGTCAGCCAAAAAGACTATTGTAGATAAGTGTGATCTTGTAGGTAGATAGATAGAGCTGGGCCCTGAAGAGCTCATCTGGAGGACAGTCAATGAGCCAATATGGAGGACAACCAACAGACAGTCACTGAAGGTCAACATTACAAAAGGAGAGAAATGATCCTGTCCACTTAGAATAAATAGCAGTAAGTGATTTTCTAAGTAGGTTTCCCTTGTGTGGAGGGATTTTTAACCTACCTCTCCCAATAAAGATCCCTGACTGGAAATCCTTGTACACTTGCTACATGTCTTGCTTTCCATTGAATCCCCATTTAATTAAGATTACCTAAGTGACTACACTTGTTCTGATCTTTTTGGCTGAGTATAGTTTTACCCCATTTTTTTTATCTTTATTGGTACATTAAATATACACATCATGATTGCACTCCATAATGGGGATTTGTACCAGTATAAGACACAACTTAATTCTCATTTTTTCCCATAGCCCTACCCACCCTACCACCCCCCCATATACATAAAATTTGTTTCCTTACTTTTTTGTTACAAACTCTACATTGTCCCCTTTCACCTTATTTTACATTGAGCATTTTCTATTTCACAATATATAACACACAATGCTAGGACTCATTTAC
>PVIR01013422.1:0-42380 GCA_004026965.1 Petromus typicus
AAAAGGCTCGGAGAGAATGAAGATGAGGCTGAGGGACAAGGGACAAGACCCAGCAGTCACTGGCCTCCAGCCCCATGCTGAACACCACACAGTGTGCTTGACGTCCCCCCATTAGCTCTACTGAAATTTCGCCTTGACTTTATGAAGCAAGTGTCATCTCGCTGTGACACTGAGACCAGAGGCAAAGGGACTATCTTCAGATGGCCACCAAGATAACATCTTCACGCTACCCGGGCTCAAGTTATTTCCTGGTATTTAATTTAGGATGGAGCTCAAGCCCATGGGTCTTTGTGATCCTAACCCCACAAAATAAGGCAAGAGCAGCTTACCCAGGCCAGCGTCGGCTGGCAGGAGCCAACAGGTGCCAGGGCACAAGCCTCCCTTCCTTCTTGGCTCCTCGAAATGTGCAGGGACAACCCTGCCCCACTGAGCAGCTTGGGGGTGCTCAGTCCCCAGGCACTCGTGTCTGTCACTCGCATTAAACAAGTAGCCAGTCTGCATTTTATAGATGAAGGAACCGAGGCCAGGCCTGTGCAGTATAGGAGTGGAGGAGACAGGCAGATGAGCCGGGCTTCTAGGAGGAGCAGTCCCTGTCCAGCCGGGGCAGGAGTCTCAGCTGCAGGGAGACCAGACTCCAGGATGCCCAGCCTGGGCCCAGCCAACCATCCAGCCTCAGACACCTCATCTGGGACAGAGGCAGCATGGCAGACAGCGACAGCAAAGAACTGCTGCCTGCTCAAGATGCAGAGGCGCCTGCACTGCCTCACAGACTCCTTCCCGGAAGGGCCTCTCCCAGCTCAACTCTCAATTAAGACTTGAGCACCGTGGGGAGAAGACAGGAGCCAGCGCCTGGGGTTATATCAGATGGTTCCCATCCTGACAGGTGCGAGTCCTGGGCCCTGTGCGGGGAGTTGTCGGAGCAGGTAGGAGCCTAGGCTGCCACTGTCTCTCAAGTCTACAGCCTCTCACAGTGCTAGCGATGACCCTGGTCTGGCGCACGGCCTAACACAAGGAACATATTTGAAGCATGCCTTTTTAGATTTCATTGTGTGAACAGAAGAGTCTGCTCTGTGTCACTAGGCAACGTGACGTACAGACTACTGTTGTGTCTGCAGGCTGTCACTATGGGATCGTTATGTGACCTGTGTCTAGCCCAGAGTGGTACCCCTGGCTCCGGAAGGGGCTGGGCAACTCCCGGGTCATAGGGACCAACACAGCCATAGGCTCCCGGTGCCCAGTCCTAGGGCACTCAGACGCTGTTCATCCCTAGAGCTGTGTCTAGGTGCCAAGGAGCCTTGGAAAAAATGTCTTTCCTCCACTGAGTCAGGGGGAAGATGATGGAGGGGAACTAAAGGGCAAACTGGGAAGAACCAGCCTGCTGCTTCTCCAGGGAGCGGGCTCAGAGCTCAGAGAACACCCTGCGTCCCAGACAGCCCCTCCAGCTGTCAGCTCTGAGGCTATGGACAAGTTACTGGCACTGTCGGAGCCCCACGAGTTCTCAGTTTTCTCCTCTGGACAATGGAGACGGAACCCACTTTATGGAGTTGTGGTGAGGATTACACAGTGTAGGTAAAATGCCCGCTCAGCATCTGGCACATAGCTGGCATTTAATAAATGCCTCATTAAGCTGCTTTTATTCTCTTGGAGCCAAGCTGTAGGCCAGGACTTCAGTGTGTGAGGGCGGGGACCTGACAGAAAAGACGTGGGGTTAATCGGGCATTGCAAAGCCCAGGCTCAAGTTATTTCCTGCCGTGTGGCCTTGGGCAAGACACTTAACTTCTCTGAGCTTCCATTCCCAAGCCCTGGCCTGGCAGGCACGGATCTGAGTTCTAGTTGAGATGCCTGGCAACTCATCTTCCTTCAATGTCCCCAGCTGTAAAAAGGTAAACTGTGTCTCTACTCCTACAGCTGTTTCCTGGGTTGTCAAGTGCTGGTAAAGGGGTCTGCCCGCACTGGGGACTCAGCCCTTGGTAGAAAAATAGGCCACTGGAACAACTATGCTGCCTTTTGGCTGGGTACAACTCCCACCCCTCCCCCACGCAGCCCAGCCCCACCCTCTGTGAATAACGCAGCAAGGGCAGCTGGGCTTGTCCCCCTGGGTGGGATTCTTTAGGCCCAGCAACTGGGGTGCAGCTAGAATGCCATGGCAGGCTTCTCCTCAGATAATCACTAGCTCTCAGTGTTGGGAGAGGGCACACAGTTGACTCTCTACCCAGGGCTGGAAGGCACTCCAAGAGCAGACTGTCAGCTCAGGGCCACAGAGCCAGGGGCATCAGATGCAGGAGCATGTATCCCTTGTTCCAGAGGAATCCAGAATCACTGGGCAGTGAGGCTTCAGAGCTGACGGGGACCTGACCAACCCTGATGTCTCGCGCACTTTATAGACAGAGTGGCAGGAGCGGCATGTGTCCCGAGTCCCACGGCCAGGCAGAAGTACAGCAGGGGTCTGACCTCACCCTGCCTGGCCCAGGTATATCAGCCACTATCCCATCCCTGTCATCTGCACGGGGGGACAGCAGGGCAGTCCTGCCAGGAACACAGCCACTCCCCAGCGGCCCAGCCTGCGTGGGCTGAGTGCATGCTGTGTCACTTCCCTGCCCCAGGGTCTGCTGTTGTGCTGACGACAGGGCCAGGTGAGTGAGGAGGTGGCAGGCTGGGCACCCTGACTCAGCACCAACAGCACAGCCCAGAAACCCCTGTGGGAAGGGGGCTGATGAGTGGCCTGCAGCCAGGACAGCAGAATCCCCATCCGGGCCTAGAGGCTGGGTTCTCCCGCCTGCTGCGGGGCGAAGAGAGAAGGCGGGGTCAAGGAAATGAAGTGTTCATACAGAGAGGTAAGGCAGGGAGCCCCACCAGGAGGGCTGGGTGCCCTGTCAGCACCGGCCGGCGGCCCGCCCTAGCCCGTGAGCCTGGGAAGCAGCCAGGGCAAGGGAGACAAGGATTACAGGTCGCCTGGCTCAGCTGCTCCTCCCAGGGCCTGCCTATCACTTTGTCTTGCTATTGTTGCCCAGACACGGGGGCAGGCACAAAGGACAGGTCCAAGAGTTTGGGTGAGACACAGGTCTGCTCACACCCTCCACCCAAGAGCTAGCCAGGTAACCCTGAGCAAGGACTCACCAGCCTGGCCTCAGTTTCTACATCTGAGAAATGGGGACAATAACATTTCCTGAGATAATACTTCCCTGCACACCACTCCATCCACACCAGCTACTGTGATTGCTGCTCACCCATGCACCCACTATCTATCCGTGGACTGGGGACAGATGTGGCAGGAGTGTCCAAGGGGACACAGCCACAGCTTGTTTCCAAAGAGCATTAGGGCATTGTGAATAAACCCTGCCCTCCCCACTGTCGTGTCCCATGTGGGACACAAGGGGCTTGGCCTCCATTCCTCTGAAACCTCTCCTGTTGGACCTAGGGAGCCACCACAAACAGAAAAGACTGGCCCCTGAGATCTGCATCTTCTGGCCTGTCACCTTAGACAGGTGACACCAAAAATCTTGTAGTTGTTCAGGTGTGGAGGAACCGGACCATAGCCAGGTCTCAGCTGTGATCATAGAGATGTGGGGAGTATGACGGGGTCAGCATAGTACGCCCAGTGTGCCCAGCCTGGCACCCCTATGTGAGCTCATCACTGGGATAGGCTGTCCTTCCGTCTACAGGAGATCAGTCACTGGAGCCATGCCAGGCCAAGAGGCAAAGTTGTATCTGCCTCCTCCCAATTACTGAAGGAGAGAGAGGAAAGGTATAGCAGATTAAGCCTCTCCCCACCCCAGGCCTCAGTTTCTCCATTTTAATGACGGGAGTGAAGATGAATGATGGGGTCCCCACCATCTTTCTCTAGGACTAGTTCTGTGACCAGCCAGAGTCCTTTCCACAAACACTGACGGTAGTGGCACCTTCCTACCCGCCTCTGCTGGTACAGGGCGGGTTATTCTACCTGAAAGTTCCGGAAGTCCCTTCCTCCTCCCCACCACCCTCTCTTCCATCTCCTTCCTCAATCCTGTCACCGGATACTCCATCTTCACAATAGCCAGAGGCTCAGCCTTTGTTCTCACCACCCCATTTCACAGACTAGAAACTGGAAGCCCCAGAGCCACCTGGGGCCCTGGTCCCCTTCTGGGGCAGGAACTGTACTTTCTGAAACCTGAGCCGGGGGCCACTTCAGCTTCTAACCCACTTCTAGTTTTTCTGCCCAAGAGTTCCCCTAGTTGCCTGTGAGCCAAGATGATCCCCAAAGCCAGCATTTTGATCTTGTGCAGTTAGCTACCCCTCTCTGGAGCTGGACTGGCAAAAGGGAACCCTCACCCCCAGGCCAGGCAGACTCTGCTTCAGAATCTTTCCCAACACAGCCCACTAGGGGTCAGCCACCTCGGGAAATGCTCAGAAACCAAGAAAAGCCTTTTCCAAAGAGCATCTCCAGTGGTCGTGGCTGCAGGCAATGGCTTGGCTGATAATGTCTCCATCTCCGCCAGCACCCTTCTCAGGATGTGCTGAGGGGCACTGCCCAGCTCGAGGGGGCTCAGGAAAGGGAGGTCCACACAGGGCCCGGGGACCCTTCTAATGGCAGAGCTCAGTCCAGGGAGACAATCTTCGGTAGAATTCACTCATTTTCCACTGAAGACCACCGCTGTGTCCTGAGGCATTTCCCCCATCTCCTCAGGCATCTTGGCCAGGAGAGTTTCTGCCACTCACAAACGGGCTCACAGAAATTAAGCAACTCACTCTCAGTTGCTCAGCATAGCCAGGAAGCAGCAGATTGGAACTCAGATCTCCAAACCAGACTCAAACAGACTCAGGTTGCTTCTTAATCCCCAAACCTATCATTCCAAATCCCAACAAGAGCCCTTGCCAGCCGAGCTCTGGTGTGTGGGAGAACCTCCTGACTCTCAGGAGTGAATCAGTGTCATCCTAAGGCGAGTGGGTAAGAAAGAGCTGTGCGACCTCTCCCACCCAATCGCCAAAGCGTCTTCTGGGCAGCCTGGTCAGCAGGCGGCAGGAATGCTTCACACATAGAGGCCCTCTGAGACTAGGCAACCACTGTTACCTGCCGGAGGGTGTGACTACCCTATTCCTTTGCAAGGAAATGAGCAAGGCCAGGAAGAACCTCCTTCCAGGAGGCAGCCAGGACAAAACCCACAGGTAGCCGTTTTGGGTCCCGTGCTGGCTCCAGTGAGCTCTGCAGGAACTCCCACTCGAGGCTCCTCACCTTTTGGGCCTGGCTGATCATCTTGCGCACCACCTCTTTGATATGGGCCTGGCCCTCAATCGGGGGCTGCATGTAGACGCTGGCCCGGGTGACGCCGCGGTAGGCGATGGTGTCGGGCCAACCCAGGTCCAGCTGCGGGATAGACCGGTCCGACTTCTGGGGCCAGTACTCCAGCGAGGGGGGCGGCTCGGCCTCGGTAGGGGTTCTGCCCTCCCCGAGGGCTTCCTCGTCACCGACCCCGATGTCCTGGGGGCCCTGAGCGAGGCTGGTGCCTCGAGGATCCTCTGAGCCCGGGTCATACACCTCGATGGTCTCCAAGATGCGCCTGAGTTCCAACTCAGAGAGGAAGTCGCGGATGTTCTCACGCTGAAGCACTTCATAGAAAGCCTCGCGGCCGCGGGCCACCAAGGCTTCCAGCGCCAGCCGCTGCTCCTCGCTGTAGAAGAACTCTGGTTTGGACTCGCTCGAGCGCCAGTTCACATGGCTGTCGTCCAGACACTGCACCTGGGAGAAGGCCATGGTGTCGCCTGCCGTGCGCCGCCCGCACAGCTCCGAGAGATCGAATGCTCTCTACAGCCCCGGCCTGGACGCCGAGCGCACAGGGGCCTCGCAGCTACAGCGGCTCCTCAGCCCATAAGGAACCTGTGGGAAAAGAGCTGATGACTGCCGGGCGCGGGTCAGAGGGCAGGCGGGGCGAGGCGGGGCGGCAGGGCGGAGCCGGAGACAGGAGGCGGGGGTGAGAGATCCCGGCCGGGTGGGGCCAGGTTAAGGGACCCGAAGCCCGGTCCCAGAGCCTGGAGTCCGGGTCTCAGACTGGGGACCCACACGCCACGTTGCCGGAGCCGCTTTAAATCAGAGGCAACTAGGGCAGGAAGGAACTTCCCAGAGTTTGCTAGAGCTAGAGATGGGAGACTGCGCTGTCTCGGCTCCCACTCGGCGGCGCCGGGCTTCCCCAAGGCTTCCGGGAAGGGAGTGGTCTCCAGATCCCTGGGCGCCGGTAGCACCAGGGGCCAGCGCCGAGGAGCCCGGGCTCCAGAGCGCCAGGGGCCCCAGGAGCGCGGCCGGAGCGGCGGTGTCCGCAGCCCCTCGCTTACCTGGCAAGAGCGGGGAGCCTAAGCGGAGCTGGCGACCGGAGCTCACGGGCGGAGCAGGGCGCGAAGGCTGCCGCAGCCTCGAGGCCGGGGCGGGGGCGGGCCGATGACTAAGTGCCACCCTCCCGCCCCTCCGCGCCACCTGTGGTCACGTGTCGCTCGGGGGCGGGCCGGAAGTTGATTCACACCCACCGGGACCTGCGGACAGACGCCCCCTCCCCTGCGCACCCCTCACCTCCACAAATCCCAGAGAGGGTCGGAGTTCACCTTCAAATCACACAGCGGGGACGCTAAACCCTCAGTGATCCTAGTCAGGCTCTGGCTGTGTCCAGCCCGGCGTGCGACAGAAAGTAGGGCAGCTTCATAGATGCCCAGGGCTCCAGTTGAGGTAGGCTTAGGTCTCGGGCTGGGAGCCCACTGTGGGCGGAGCAGGTCCCGAGCCCCACTGGCTGCAGAGAGGGGGTCCGGTGACTGGACCTGTAGGTTAAGCGGCGCCCTACCTGAGCCTCGGGGCAGGCGTGGAGAGGGCTGCAGCAGCCTGAGGTCAGGCCCAGCTCTCTGCTCCGCGTCCTTGGGGCTTGGGACCCCGGTTATGGGGGGTGTGGGGACCACATCTAAAGGCAGGGTGTCAGGGCGGGACGGCAATGCCCATTAAACCTGGCCCAACAACAGCCTCTACCAGGCCGCGACCGGGGAGCCAGGCGTCCAGCCGCCCTCCGCAGCCCGCTGGAATTTGGCTTCGGCCCCTAAGGACACTGCTGCCTGAGGGCTGGCTGATCACTGCTCTACCCTGGGAGCCCCTAGCCTGCCCCACGCTCCATCCTGCAGTCTGACTTGTGCTGGAGCCCACTGTTTTGGTAGTGACATCTCTCTGTGTCCAGCACCTCTGAGGCCTCTTCACTGACCCTTCAAGCCTCAGGTCCTGCACCCCACCCCGCCTCCCTTATTTTAGCCCTACTTGTCTTCTGACTGGCTTTAAACTTCAAAGGCTTTAAATTGTCTTGAACATAGTAGCCCCCAGGGGCCATTCCTTCCAGGTGCTCCCACACACTCGCATCTCCCTCTGACAGACAGGGAGGGATCTGAGCGGCCCTGTCTGGGCTGCAATTCCCGGAGGCCCATTGCCAGCCGCCCGCTTCAGTAGAAGCCCAGCAAACCTTTAGTGGTCCTCAGTGTCCCTTTTCGTTCTTCCCAGTGCACAAGGCCCTTGGGCTTATGAAGGGAGCCACCTGGATCTCAGGGTCAACAAAGCTTCAGGCTCTTTTGTATGTGTTTTCTTGCATTCATCTGTCTCTGTGAGGGATTCAGTGGAAGTTGTGACAAAGTGAACAGGGAGGTCACATGTATCCTTCCTCCGAATCCTCCTGTGACAGCATCTTGCATAGCTCTAGTACCTTTCCCAGAAACGAGCCACAGAGCTCATTCAGATTTTCCCCCATCCTGCATGCGGGCGCATCCACAGGTGCACAGCCCAGCCACGGGCACTGCTTGTGTGTACCCTGTCACAGTCGAGGGGTAGCACTGCCTCACCCCACAACGACCTGCCTTGCTACAGCCTTGTCCACACTCCACCCTCCTTAACCCCTGGCAATCTGTTCGCTACTCTTGCTGCCATTTCCTTGTTTCAACAACACTATAAAAAGGGAAGCACAGTGTGTTAGCTTTGGGAGTTGACATTTTCCCTATTTGGCCTGGTTCTCTAGCAAATCATCCAGGTGGCCACACAAGATTCCTGATGTGATAGGGACACACCCAGCTTTGTAGAGCTTCAGCTGTTTCCCCTCATGACTGCAGAGCCAGCTGGAAGCTGTAACTCACTGCCATCGTCCACCGTCACCAGGAATGGTTGTTCCAAAAGATCCACATTGATGATTTGGAGTAAGGTTTCTATAGAATGCTTACCATTTTCATGCCATTGTAATAGAAAAAAAAAAAACCTAAGTCCCATCTAATAGGTTAGGGACCATCTAGTTCATCCTCTCTCATAGCTGACAGTTATTCTATGGTATAGATATGCCAGTTTGCTCAGCCATTTGCATGGGTGAAGGAAGGGCAGGCAGGTTCTCCCTACCACCAACCCCTAGGGGAAGTGAACCTGGGGCCTTTACACCAAGCTACATTCTCAACTCTCTCTCCCCGCTTTTTTTCAGCTTTGAGACAGAGCCTTACTAAGTCACTAGGCAGGGCTTGAATTTGTGGTCCTCCTGCTTTAGTTTCCCAGAATGCTGGAATTACAAACATGTGTCATCATGCCTAACTTGTTTCCAGTTTTTTGTTTTGTTTTGTTTTGTTTGAGACAGGCTCTTGTTACAGACTGGTGTTGAACACACTATGTAGCTCAGGCTGGCCTCAAACTGATAGCAATCCTTCTGCCTCAGCTTCCTGAGCGCCGGGATTATAGATGTGACTACTCTACCAAACTTGTTCCAGTTTTTGACCACTACAAATTAAACTGCTATGAGCATTCATTCATATAGCTTCATTTCAGGGAGATAAATGCCTCAGAGTGCAATTCCTGGGTCTTGTGGTAATCCTGTGTTCATTTACCAATTACTGGACTCTTCCTGGAGTGGCTGCATTATTTTATATTCCTACCACCAATGTGTTGGTGATTCCGTTTCTCCACATCCTTGCCAACTTGTGGTATTACCACTGTTTGTTTATTTTAGCCATTCTGATAGGTGTATCTTACTGGGATTTTATTTACTTACTTTTGTGGTGCTTGGGGTTAAGCCTGGGGCCTCCTGCAAGCCTGGCAAGTGCTATCCCGCTAGCCTTACCCCAGCCCTCTTAGTGCAGCTATCATTTGCACTTTCCTGGTGGCTGTTGGTATGAATATCTTCTTGTGTTCTTATTCACCACGCGTTCTCTTCAGTGAATGCCTTTCATGTCTTTTGCCCATTCCTAGTGATTTCGTTGGTTTGGGTTTCTGTTTACTGTTAAGTTTTGATATGTGGTTTACAAATATTTTCTCCCAATCTATGGCTTGCCTTGTCATTCCCTTCACAGATATCTTACACAAAGCCAAAGTGTTTCTTTTTTTTTCAGTGAGGCCCAAATGGTCAAAATTTCCTTTTATGGGTCATATTTTTGGTATCACATGGAAGAACTCTTCACCTAGAAGCTAGATGTGGTGGCTCACACCTGTGATCCCAGGGCTCAGGAGACTGAGGCAGGAGGATCACCTAGGCTACATGGCAAGTTCAAGGCCAGCCTGGACTGCATAGCAAGACTCCATCTCAAAAGAACAAATTAACAGAAAAGGCTTTCACCTAGCCCTGGGTTCTAAAGGTTTCTTCCTCCTTTACCCCAAGTGCTTGGTCACTTTTTAATATTCTACCTTCAAATCTGATCAGTTTTGAGTTAATTTTTGTAAGAAAGTAAGAAGTTTGGATAAAGTTTAAGTTTTGGATCTCTAGATAGCTCCAGAAGGCTTTTTATAAAATAAACAGCCTCAAAGACTTTAAATAATCACTGAGAATCACAGCCCAAGCAGTTGGGAGAGCTGGACTCAACCCCAGCTCTGGGCACCTTTGTCCCTCCACTCTCAGGTCTGAGCTGCCTCAGTGGTTGCAGCACCTTGATCAACCCTCGAGGTGGCGTGTGACCAGTGGCTTCTTGGGTAGTAGGATCATTTACTCAGTCAACAAACACAGGCAGAATTTGCCACATGTTGGCTTAAACTGGGCACTGTGTCATCACAGTGTGACGGGAAGCAGGACACACAGAGGTTATAGAGGTACTGACGCTGTGGAGAATGTTACCCCCAAACCTGGGGAGCCCAGATATTCATGATTTGAGAGAAATGAGTCTGAAGGAGGAAAGAATGTTCTAGGGAAAAGAAGCAAATGCTCTAGGTGTCTAGGAGAGCCTAGGTGCCTGTCGGAAATCTGGTGACACTGGTGGTTCTTGACCAGGCAGTCAGTGCGGACCAAGGCAGGACTGTGGGCAGATGGCTAGACTCGGAAGAGGTTCACTGGAAGAGCTGGCCTTGACTGCCGTGATGGGGACAGGGCCACAGGGGAAGGAGTGGGCCCTGGTGACAGGGGCGAGCCGAGGACCCCCATGCCATTCCCCATCCATCCTGGCCCTGGGCTGCCCGCCCAGCTGGCATGGGGAATGGTGTTTATGTGGCGACACGCTGCCACTCTACTTCTAAAGGTGAGCTTGTTCTTTCCTGCTGTTCAGCACAAAGCTCCCGTCCAGCCCATGGTGCCCAGAGGCGGTGCCCATGCCAACAGCCAGGAATGAGCTGAGCAAACTCAAGAACCTCCTGACTCGAGCTTTCTGAGCCATTATATGGCTGTGACGCTTCGCTGGTCCCTCCCGGAGGGCTGGGCCCTCCAAGTGCCAGAGCCAGCCAGTCCAGGCCCAGAGTCAACCACAAGGCTCCCAGAGCAGCCCTGAGTCTTGGCCCGGTGTCCCAGTGTCCTGCCACAGGGCCCTGGACTCTGCCTTTGTGACTGTGTCTCAGCAGTTCTGCCCTTTCTGGTCCTGCAAAACTCATGGGGAAAGAGAGGGTAGAATAGGCACCAGGATCCAGCCGTGCTTGGATGCGTTCACCGCTCTCTGGGAACCCTTCTCCCTGCCTTCCTTCTGCGCTTCCCCTCCTTCCTCCCCACCATCCACTCACTTATTCATTCAACAAATGTTCACAGACCATCTCCTCCGGGCCCAGCCTGGGGCTGGGTGACACGTGAGACTCAGAGGTGATTCAAGCCCAGTGTCTGCCTTGGAGAGCCCAGGGCCGGGTGGGGAGGTGGACTGGGCAAACGGGCGGCTGTGACTCAGACCTCCTCGGCTGCGGCTGCCCGATCCCAGAAAGGAAGCGCAGCGCCTGGGGCTGGGGGTGCAGCCCAGGTGGCAGCAGGGGAGGGGCTTTGCAGTGGGCCTTGAAGCAAGAAGTAAACAAGGGTGGGGGTGGCGTGGAGGGCAGTGGCATCACAGACGGGAGCAGGAGGAGGGCCGGCGTCTGCAGAAGCACAAAAGGCAGCAAAGTGCTGGGTGGGTGTGAGAAAACACAAGCAGGGCGGTGGATATCAAGGTGCTAGACAAAGGTTCTGGGTCTGGTTGTTGAGGGCCTTGAATGACTGGAAAGGACTTTTTATCCCAGCAAGTGATGGGCTTCCAGGGATGGGAGGGAGAGGAGCTCCTGAGAGGTCGGCAAGGGGTATGAGCTGTGAGTTTAGAAGCCTGGCCAGAAAGGTGGGAGGAGAGAGGACAGCAAGGCCACCGCTGGGCAAGGAGAAAGGGCACACTGAGACAGGGTGCAGGGCAGTTCCAGGGCCTGGGTGGGGCCCCGGATGTGGGCTAGGGTAGGACCCAGCGGCACCCTCCACCCCGCCTAGGGGACTTGAAATGGGGGCTCACAGGGGCCCTTGGAGAGGCCCCTGTCATCAGGAGCTGCAGCCCAGCCCGCTGCTGCACTGAGCGTGGTCAGAGGGCTTGCTTCTGACCCTCTCCCTCAGCTGGAACCCCCTAGTTATCTCTGCCCTCAGGAGACCCTGCTGTACACGGGTCGGGAAGAGCCTCCTGGCCACGGGTGTGAGGGCAGAGCGCAGGTTCCTCCCCGCATAGGCGGGAGGCCGGGAGCTCTGCTCAGCAGCTCACCGGGAGCCTGGGATAAGGATCCAGCTGGAGTCTGGGTGGAGCCTTCGGTTCACACGTTCCTTTTTCCATTCAAGAGCTGGCCAGTGCACATTGTCTTCACGCTGGAGAGAACCCAAGACAAAATCCCTGTCCCGCTGGGGCTCACCACCACAGGAAAGAGATATTAACCCAATAAACCTGTTCAAGCCCTCCCTGGGATAATGAGAAAAGACAGACAGTCACTTGGGATGAGAGGACACTCAGGAGAGGGGATGGGCTTGCTCTAGATGGAGGACAAGCCTCCCCAGGACAGATCTGAGTCGATGAAGAAGTTAGTGGGGAGCCTCAGGTGAGGGCAGCTTGCTGAGCCCGGCCTCTGTGAGAGCCCCACACCATGCAGCCTGCAGGCGCAGGCCTGACCCTCTCTTCATAGCAGGGAGGTCGTGCGAGCTGAGTGGGCACTGGCTCTCACTGTAGGCTCCCTCCCAGTTGGCAGTCTATGAGAGCAGCTGGGACAAAGGCCAGCCTCGGTGGGTGCTGAGGGCCAGCTGGCCCTTCATTCCTGCAGGGGCTCCTTACCTGGGGACACAGCACAGGACAATGGAAAACAGTGGTGGGTGAGATGGAGGACCTGTTGGGGAGGAGCCCGGAGAAGCTAAGGCTGGCCTCTCCACCTCTCACGGGGGACTGACAACCAGAGCCCAGCAGTAAGCAGAGGGCATGGCAGTGCAGGTCCAACCACACTATGCCCTCCTGCTCTCGTGGCCCCAGGAGCCTGGGTCTGTGGGGACGGACGGTGTGGACAGTGCAGACACTGAGCATCCATCTCCTGCAGATGACGTGGGCTGCGTGGTGCCAGCTGAGTGCCTGCGGGCCTGTGGAGCTGAGATCGGCTGCTCCAACATCGCCTACCCCAAGTTGGTCATGGAGCTGCTGCCCATTGGTGAGGTTTCCAGTGGTGGTCCCTGCAGGGGCTGAGGTGGGTGGGAGCATCGGGCAGGAGCTTGGGACCCAGTGTGACACACAATATCCAGCTGGAACAATCTTGTCCTAGAGGAGAAGTAACCTTTGCAGCAGCTAGCCTGGCTCTGGTGTGCCAGATCTGCCCACTCCCCACGTGCTCACTCACTTCCTCTTCTCCCAGCCCCATACGTTAACATCAACCTCATTGCTTTCTGTTTTGGGTACCGGAGATCGAACTCAGGACCTTGGGCTTTACGGGCAGCACAACACCACTGAGCTGAATCCTCAGCCCAACCTCATTTCAATGATGGAGAAATTGAGACCTCTCTGGGTCTCACTTCTGGGCGAAGTGCTCTGGCAAAAGTCACGTGTAAGTCGGTGACTCGTGCTGTGCCAGCCCTCGAGAAAGCACACCACTCTTTTTCTAAGCACCTCCTGAGTGCCAAGACCCTTTTACTGATACCGTCTTTTCTAACATTAGAGTTGTTAGCTCCACTGTACAGGTGGAGAAACTGAGGCATGGGGTGGAAATGACTTGTATGAGGTTACAGAGTGCCTGACACATAAACCCAAGCCCACCACTCACTCTGCTGGGATCAGGAGTCAGGACCCCCAAGCCTCCACCTCACCCGGCACACTGTATGCCAGTGAGTAGAACCGTGGTTTTGGTTTTTTCCATGTTTCTTACAGATGCGGCCATCCTGCTGGTCTGTTACAGGTGGTGTGCAAGCACACATAGCATGCCAAGGGTTGGGGGAGGTCAGAATGAGCTTTTCCTGAGGCTTGGCTCTCCCTGGACCTCTCAAGCTTTCTGGCCGGCGCTCAGCCCATCCTGGCCCGCCCCTCCTCCCCCTCCCTCCTGTGGAGCCCAGGCCAGGCACCAGTACACAGCCCCGGGAACACGCTGGGGCTCTGCTGCTCAGTCAGGCGCTGTTTAGGGTGTGCCAGTTCCCTGCCGGAGCCTGGGTGTCTTCATTTGTAAATTGGGAATGATGACATCGGCCACCCCTCAGCGTCCTCACAGGGATTAAACATAATGACACAGAGAGGCTGCCTGCAGCCCAGCCTGGCCACACTGTGGCTCCCACCTCTGGACTGTGCCTCCTCCCTCTGTCCTGGGCAGGGGACTCACCACATCCCAGCTCTGACATCCACCTCTCCCTAGGCATCCAGCTTCCTGTCTGAGAAATGGGTGGAAGAAACCCCAAAAGACTCTTCCTCCCTGATCAAGACAAACAGGGTAGAGAAACGTTTGAAGGGAACCATGATTTGGCTCCCTTTCCTTTGGCTGCAGGCTGGCCAGCCTAATGAGTGAGCAGAGAGGTTCATGGGATGTCTGGGGGTCGTACAGCAGCAAGATTCAGAACTAAGGCCAGGAACAACATGCTCCTCTGAGGGTGACCCCAGGGCCGGAGACCCAGGTCAGGCCCACGGGAGGGTTAAGGAGAAGGACCGTTGAGCAGGGAGTCTTCTGCAGTGGAGAGATGCTCAAACACTGAAGAAAACTGCAAGAGTCTTGGAGACATGCTCAGAGAAAGGCTCAGAGAGGACAGGAAAAGTCTGAAGCCACACAGCACTGAGCCTGCAGACGAGCACCCTTCCACTTCCTTTAAGCCTCCACTCCTCAGGCTGGCCAGGAACCCACACTCCCAGGAGCTTTGCCAGGAATGCCCACACCCTGCCAGAGACCATTCAAGGGCTTTCAGGCAAGAGCGGAGCAGATTGCTTTCTCCAGCTCTGGGAGCTTTCGGCATCTTTGCCCCGAAGCTGGATCCAGGCCAGGGGCTGCGCTGTGCATGCTGGTGCCTGCCTGCACAGGATGTGGCGGGAAATTCCAGAGACGAAGCCCCTGCACGTGGGGATGAGGCAAGCGCCCTGCCCAGGGCCGGACTGCCAAGGCAAGGGTCCCATCCCAAAGCCTCTCACGCACCCCCTCCTTGCCCCAGGCTCTGCCTCTGGTCTGCTGGGAGTCCCGGGCAGCCCTCTTGCTGTCTCTGAGCTTGCATTTCCTTGTCTGTCAAACAAGTTGGTGATCTCTCCCTCCAATGAAGTCACAGCGTGAAAGTGCCCTGTCAGCGCCAGGCTCCGTGGAAATAAGAGGGCTGTAATAACAGAAGCACCCTGGGTAATTACGGCTGGGAGCTGTGCTGCGGCAGGCCACAGCTCGGGTGGAGAGCTCCTGAGCCCCACAGCTTGTTTGTGGCCTCGCCAGCCCAAGATTCTGGGGTCTTTTTCACTCACACATCCTCAGCCTCTGCCACTCAACAGCCTCTGCCTCCCAGGCTTTGTACACAGGTGTAGAGCCCATGGGGGTGACAGTAGAGGGGTCTTAGGTGGCTGAGGCAGCAGGAGGAGCTCTAGAGGCCAGACAAGGGCCAGGCAGGCTTTCAACCAGTCTGTCCCCACCCAGGTCTTCGAGGGCTGATGATTGCAGTGATGATGGCCGCCCTCATGTCGTCACTGACCTCCATCTTTAACAGCAGCAGTACACTCTTCACCATGGACATCTGGAGGCGGCTGCGGTCCCACGCTGGCGAGCGGGAGCTGCTGCTGGTGGGAAGGTGTGTTTGGTGGGTGCCTGGCGGCCAGGAAGTAGCTAATGGGCTTCTGCAGCCCCATGGGGCCCCACTCACCAGAGGTGGGCTTTGAGGGACACATGGAATTGCCATGAGAGAAGCGGCCAGAGGATCGGATCGTCCACCCCTTGGGCTGCCGTCCTGTCCGCCCTTTGTGGCCACACCCTCCCTGGATTCTGCTCTCACCTAGAGCCGGGGATTAGCTTCCCACTTCCAGCCACATCAGAGCTCAGTCCCCTAAAACCTGAGCCCACGGCCCCACTCAGGCCCCTGAGCTGGCATGCAGGCCCGGCCACACGCACGCTGCAGGGCTGTCTGGCCTCCAAGCGCCCCCACCACTGAGCTCCTGGCCACACTCATCCCGCTCCTTACCCACCTCCAGGACTCACCCAAACAGCCCCGCCCCCACGTAGCCCTCCCTGGTACCTCTCACCCAGGAATGAGCTTCTCTTTCTCCTCTGTGCCCAGAGACTAGTGCCAGACACCTCTCATCGTATCAGTGGCCATTACACATTCAAGTGTCCCCATGGGGCTGGGGAGTCCCAAGGGCAGAGAGTATATCTGGCCCACCCTGACCCCAACCCCAGTGCAGAGCCCTGTAGAAGTAAACTTAGCCATGGATAGTGGAGGTCGTGTCCCAGAGTGTCCACACGCATCCCCCTAGCTCCTCTCCAAGTTCTGCCCACTCCCTTCCCCTCTGGGCCACTTGGGCCTCACTCTGCTCCATTTGGGGCTGGCTTGGCCAACCCAACTGTGCAGCCTCTGGCTGTGGGGTGGGCGCTCCCTAGAGCTCCAGGCAGTCGTCCTGGTGATGCAAACAGCCAGGCTCGGGTTGGAAGGGCGCTGCTGGGACATGCCTTCGGCACTGTGAGCTCATTGCGGGTGAGGATTCTCTTGCCACCCTAAACAGCCTGCTCCCTGCCCTGTGTCCTGGGCATGTGACCCTGACCGCTAGAGATCCTAGCTTACCCACCTGTCCTCTGTTGCTGTGCCAGGGGCATGGTATTGTCCCTGGCCACCTCGCCCATGCTCTAGCATCCTGACCTGGCACCCAGGCAGCCTAATGCCTGTCCTTATCGCTGCCCATCCTTGGCCTCCCCAGAAGCAGCCTCTACTCTGTGCCCATCTGAGGCCCAAGTCCTGATCTGTCACTTCTGTCAGCTCATCTACCTACACCCACACCCTGACCTCCCTTTCCACGTCTTCCCACCTGTCCCCCAGGCCCTGCCAGCCTGCCGTTTGACCTAGGAGCCTGGAGTGGAAGGCATGGTAGGGTGTGGGCATGCCAGTGACCCCAGCAGTTTCAGGAAGCCAGAAAAGTTGTCACCGGTGGTGGAGGGGATGATGAGCTGTACCTCTGGTCCCTGACTTTTGCAAGCCCAAGCCCCACACCTCAGAGCTTCCGTCCTTCATGTTCTGCCCCTGCTGCTCCCTCCCCCTCCTCCCTGGGACCCTGAGTCCAGCTGAGCAATATGGACAACTCCAAGCAATCCCATGCCTACCCCATAGGGATCTCCATGACCAGGGCAGCAGCCCAGGGCTGTGATGGCCAGGTGGGGGAGCGGGCTGGCCCCCAGGGCTCCTTGGAGCTGAGAAGGATGCTGGGAAGAAGGAGGGTGCTGCAGGAAAGGCACAGCCTCTACACTGGACTCCTTGGGCAGCCTGGTAGCAACCAAATAGAAGGCACAGCCTGGCAGCAGGGAGAAAGCCAAGCCCAGGCCAGCTGGCTGCAGAGGCCACAGCCCCACGCGCAGAGGTGCTGAGTCTGGTCTCAGAGGGTGGGGTGGGCGTAATGGCAGCCGCCTGGGCCTTTGAAGAGGCAGCACCCGCCGCCTGCCAGGCTAAGGGTTAATTAGCCTTAATCAGAGTGGCACCTCCTTCCCCCACCCTCTCCCTTAGGCCTGGAAGGGAGGAAAGAGAGGCAGGCAGGCGGGCAGCCAGGGGAAGGGCCTCACCCTTCTGCTGCTCACAGCCTCCGTCATCCCACAGGGCTGTGCTCCAGTAGCTGCGCCCACCTCCCTCCTTAGGAGTAAGAATCCTAAACATCCGGCCCAGGATGAGGTGAAGGGTGCTCAGCCACAGATGGACATGTACTTATAGCTCCCTCAAGGCCCTGGATCCCCTTGGGAGCTCCCCAGACTAATGTTTCCCCTGGGCCCTGGTCTATTTTCTTTGTTGCACCAAGTGCTGGGCAGGCACCAGGGCCTGTTCAGCATGGAGCTAGTTCCCAGCAGGGCACCCTGCACCCAGGGGGGCTCTTCACCAGGTGTGTAGAAAGAGTGAGACTCAGGCTGTGGAGGGGGCCTCAACCTCTCAGAGGGGCCAGAGGAATTCAGGCTCCAAAGATGGTGAGCCCAAACTCCAAGCTCCAAACCTGTGCTCCTAGGACAGAGGTCACGCTGAGGAGGAGGGGGTTAACCACAGAGTGGCAGTGGTGGGGAACGTGGCCCTGCTGGGTCCCTGCAAAGGACTGACAGCTCACTAGAGCGAGATATGTTCAGAGAACCATCCAGAGCTCAGTGTGGCCAGTAGGAGAGTATCCGGTCATTTGCAGCCCCCACATGCACACTTCTCCTGGGGTGCTCCGTTGGGAGAGGGAGCCAGCAGGGGATAAGATACCCGAGCAACTGTGCACAGAGAGCTAGGACAGGTACCTTGGAGGGGAGCGGTGGGAGTGCCCCATGGGATAGTCTAAGGGGGAGAGACAGGGCAGATGAGAAGCCGGCCAAGCCGCAGTCAGAGGCTGAGCCACTCGCAGTGGAGAGCTTTGGAAGGGTCTGGAGCAGAAGCACCAGCCGTTGCTGGTGGAGTAGCCAGAGGTTGGGAGGAGGCTGCAGTTGGGCTCCAGGGGTCAGCGCCCTGAGAGGGCGTGTCTTAGTGACTGGGGCGGGGGCAGGGCTGAGAAGTGTCTCTGGACACCTGCCACCCGCTGTCCCCAACAGGCTGGTCATCGTGGTGCTCATCGGCGTGAGCGTGGCCTGGATCCCCATCCTGCAGGGCTCCAATGGTGGACAACTCTTCATCTATATGCAGTCTGTGACCAGTTCCCTGGCCCCTCCAGTGACTGCAGTCTTCATCCTGGGCATCTTCTGGCGGCGAGCCAATGAGCAGGTGGGCTGGCAGGAATTCTCCCTTCCTCCTGCAGACCTGCCCTGGTCCCTTCAGACATTCCCCCATGCCTGGGGGGGCTGGTCTTTTCGCTACAGCCCACAGATAGCCTCCTCCCTCTCCAGGGGGCCTTCTGGGGCCTGATGGCAGGGCTGGTGGTCGGTGCTACCAGGCTGGTCCTGGAATTCCTACACCCAGCTCCTCTCTGCGGGGACCCAGACACCCGACCAGCCATCCTCCGCAGCATCCACTACCTGCACTTTGCAATTGCTCTATTTGTGCTCACCGGGGCTGTGGTGGCTGCTGGAAGCCTGCTGACTGCACCCCCACAGCAAGTTCAGGTGAGCTTTCCCTGACCTTTGACCCTGCAGGATGCTTGACCTGAACTCCAACAATTTCTAACTCTGACCCTATCCCTATTCTGATCCCTGACCCTCTCCAACTCCAGGGTTTTCTGGCCCTTGACCCCTAACCTTGTCTGGCTCAGACCTCTGTCCTCTTTTGAATTCAGCTTCATCTTTCCGCCACAACTCTGGCCCTCCTTGGACCCCTGCCCTGCCACACCTCATCCCTCACATGCCTTGCAGATCGCAAACCTTACCTGGTGGACGCTGGCTTGGGACCTGTCCCTGGGATCCAAAGCAGGTACTTAGGGGATGTTCTGCACTCTCCTGGGCTCTCCACCCTGAGGCTGGGGTGCAGGCATGCGTGGAAGGGGTAGCCTTGCATCCCCACCTGTCCTTCCCCACCCCCCTCCAGGTGACAGCCAGATGCCCCAGAGACGCCTTTTCTGGGCTCGTGTGTGTGGCTTCAATGCTGTCCTGCTCATGTGTGTCAACATCTTCTTCTATGCCTACTTTGCCTGATGCTGCCACTCTGGGCAAGGAGAGAGCCTGGCGTCCTCGAGCCACCCTCTTTCCCTAGAATAGACACTGGGCTCAGAGGAGACCTGACTTCCCTCACAGCTACAGAGCTGGTCAGCGCCCACTGACTGGCTGAGCCAGCAAAGAGGAAACCCTGACAAACTGAGGGCAGGAAAAAGGAACATGATATTTCAAAATGAACATCAAAATAATCAGAATTCAGAAGAAAATGTGATTTCTGATGGACATCCTTACATTAGTTCCGCGGTTTTTATTTTGAATACATAGGCCCATGTTAGGAGCGACGGAATCTGCCAGGATTCAGTACTCAAAGGGTCTCGGGTCAGCCCTGGACACAGCAGCAGCCCCACAGCCACAGCACAGGTCCCCCCACGGGCTGCGGCAGCTTCATAGGCTCCTCTCCATCCTGCCCACTCCTGACGGGTGGACGGAGCTTCTGTGGCCCTGTCTGTTCGTGGTCCCTTCGCCAGATGCCTGGCATTCCGACCCTTCCCAAGTCTGGCTTCAGTCTTCCTGCTCCCAGAGGTACCCTTTTATCCCATCTGGATGTCCAGGTATCTACCTAGGCTGCCCCCTTTTCCTATAGCTGTTGACCCAAAACCTAGCTCCACTCCAACGTCTCACTAGCCTGTGGACTGCCCTTCCTCCTCACAAGTACCCACACCCTGGGCTGTGAAGAGCCGGTGCACAGAGAGACACAGCAGCCTGGTGTTCCCACACGGCAGGCCCCGGTCCCCTCTTCAGAACTGTCCGTGCAAGCGGCCAACAGTAAAGGAGCCGTCACCTTTGTGCCACCCCTTGTTCTAGTCTCAGAGCCTCAGCCCCCCTCCAGTGTCTATAAGGTCGGGGGTCCGCATGCCCCAGATGGAGCCCAAAGGCCTGGGGCTGTGTAGAAGCAAGGGTCCAGGTCCTTCAGGAAAAGGCTACCTCCCCAGCAGGCGGTCCAACCCGTAAACCCAAGACCCTCTGCAGGCGGTCTGCTCAGACGCGTCCACCCACAGAGCCAGTATTCTGAGTTGAGCCCCAGTCAGAGATCTCTGAGTCCTCCAGGCTCCAGCATTTGGCCCTAAGAACGGTGGGCGGGGCTCCGAGACCCCTCCCCGTGACGTCACGCCGCTGGAGCCCAACGGGAAGCAGCCGGGCCGGAATCCTGGAGCTGCGTCGCTCAGTTTAAACAGAAGCGCTGGGTGGGTCAGTGGGATCTGTAGGAAGGGGCGGGAAGCAGCGAGGGCCCAAAGTTCATCTCACACTTCCGCCGAGCTCTCTGTAACCAGGGAAGGGGGTGTAGCGTCCTGGCCTTGGACCTCAGTTCCTGCACACCGCCCCCGGCAGGCTTCGCAGCTCACAGGTGCACCGGCTGCACGTAGCTCCTCGGGAAGAAGCCCACACGCCCGCAGGACCGGCCCCGCCACCAGTGGGGATCCGGGCGCTCCAGGACCTCGATGATGTCCCCACGGCGGAAGCTGAGTTGTGAAGGGTCCTGGGCTGAGAAGTCGAACTGGGCCTGGGCAAAGCAGGCGCGGGACGACTACGAGGGGAAGAAAGTAGTTAGTGAGGTCCCTTTGGAAGCCCCAAGGTCTGAAGAGCCAAGGAGGACGCCTTGGGGCAGCATTGGACTTGACCAAGTCCAGATGAGTGACCAGCCCATGCCATGGGCTTTGTGCCCCACCCAGTCTTATCTGTGCTTCAAGTATGACCTCGGAACATTCCTGCCCGGTGCGGGACATGGTGCCCTCCCATGCACAGCAGAGGAGCGGGAGCCCTCTGCCACACGCCTGCGTGGCGCCAAGATGGTGGCACCCAGGGCCCTGGCCTGCCTGCCCCAGCTCTGAGCCTGTGGAGTCCTCTGCGGGACGGCGATAGGATCAGCAGACACACTGTAATTAGCGGTTCTCTGCCCAGGAAGGAGGAGGCGTCGGGAGTCTCAGGGACTTTGCCAGCTCCGCAGTCACCCCACTGGATGGGTAACCTCGAGCTGGGCCGAAGCAAGGGAGTGGGAGCAGGGCAGTCTCAGCTGGCCGCGCAGCTCCATCCTGGCACTGTCACACTCTCCAGGGCCAGGGCTGGCCCAGGCCATGGGCAGAGAGGTGGAGTTCTGGGTGATGGAGGCCCTGCGGAGCAGTCCACCAGCGGGGCCTCCTGGGGCTCTGTTTAATCCTCTTGGCATATCGCACCCCCAAGCTCATCCTGTTAGACATAGGGAAACTGAGGCCCAACTAAGGGTTAAAACTGGCTCTCAGATCATAGATGTTTGAGGGGGCTGGCAACATGAGGGAGCTGGCCCCTCCCCAGGCCTGACGAAAGCCATTCTCTCTCTCCTCCTTGCACAGCCCAAGTTCAGATGGCCCAAGGTCCTAACGTTCTGCCCCAGGCTTTGCCAACACGCCCTTCCAAGGAAAACAGCATGTCGGGGCTAATAACCCCATTGGCTAGTGTCATCACCCTAATGAGAGAGAGCGGGTCCTTTTGGCCCCTTGATGAAAGGGCTGGATGCTAGCAAATTGCTGTTATTGTGAGGACAAGAGGCAGATGGACCCCCACACAACCAGGACATCACCCACGGGCGCACACCTACCCACATCCTGGCCAAGCCAGCTCCTTGGTGAAGAGCAGAAACCAGGACTAAGCATACCAGGCATGTGGCCTTGAGGAGATCCTATCACTGGGAGCCTAGTTTCCTCCTGTATAATGGGACTGGTGAGTCCCAGATCATAAAGACCAGACAGGGTGTGGCACACAGTAGGCTCAGCATGTATCCACCTATTCATTAATTCAGCCGAGCTCCTGCTGTGTGCTACACATTGTGTGCACACACTATCCGAGGAGCTAAGAACAAGCCAGAATGGTTCCCCCGGTGGCGGTGGCATCACTGCTGCCCTGATTCTCTTAACTCTCTCCCATCCCTCTTTTCTCACTGCATTGTCCTTGGGGTATAACACTGGGACCTAGGTTGGGACTGCTTCTGGTGCAACTAGCCTACGGGGCACACAGACAGCAGAAGTGGAAGAGGCTTGTGGCTCCCCACCCCATACCTACCTGCAGCAGAGGCTCCTCGTCACACAGGAAGACCTGCCTCCGCTTGGCAATGGTGGTGGTGCGGTAGAAGTCGACCAGCTCATTGAGGGAGTTGAACTTCTCATCCCACAGGAAGTACTTCCCGGAGGCCTCGCGCAGCACCTTGAAATGCTGCACCTGGTCCCCGTAGCTAGGAGAGAGGACCCATGGCTACCTCAGCTGGTGCCCCTGCCCCTGCCCCACAGTGTCACCGGCAGCCAGGCCTCTCTCGTGGCGAGACATGGAGCTGGGCTGAGGTACGGATGGGTCTCACTGACCTACTCCTTAGGAGACAGGAGAGTCCCCTCCCCCTGCAGCTGTGGAGAGCCCCTTCAGTGGGCTCTGACCAGCAGAGTGTTTGCTGTATGACATCAGACAAGTCACTGATCTTCTCTGAGCCTATTTTCCCCTAATGACATTTCTTTTGGGGTTAAATTAGCAGAAGATGCTGACTTTATCTTATTGGCAAAATTAAGTTGCTGCTGATTGAGTCATGATTAAGCAGCATCTCTTTCACACCTCTTCAACATCTTCTCCTTCCTGTCCCCTTTCCCAATCCTGCAGTTCCTTGGGGAGGGAGTCCGAGCATAATCCTGACCCAGACCAAAGCCTGCAGATGAGAGAAGAGCTCAGGAATATCTGCTGCTTTGTGTCCTTTCTTTTATCCTCAAGGACCTTATGTGACTCTCCATTGCCCTCAGGGTAAAGTCTTAACACTCAGACTCAGGATCTGGCTCTGATTATATGCTGGCCTCCTTTGCTTCCTACCTTTTTCAACACCTTCTGGGGGCCCCTGTTTCTCATCTCCTAGTCTTTCCAGACTCCCACCGAAATGGCACTCCTCCCCCAGCTGAGGTGACAGCCTGTTCCCCCAAACTGGCCAGCAGGGCACAGCCTGTCCTGGCAGGGACTGGGCAGAGGCGCTTTCCCTGGGCCTTCCACATCCTGCACCAGTCAGGCCCTTCAGGGCTGGGGCTGAAGGTGGCACCCACTGGGTCAGGTCAGTGGACAGTGCAAGGCTGCGGTTTCCTCCCTGTTGCAGAGGTGGCCAGGCTGCCCCGTGGTTGGAAAGTGCAGATTGGGCCCTGTGTACAGAGGGGAAACTGAGGCCTCAGTGCAGCCACAACCCGCCCAACTCCCCAGCCAGAAAGGCCGGGACTGGGGCCACATCGAACGCACACCTGCTCCAACATGCCACCGATTGATGATTGCCCTGTAACAATAGCAGTCATTATTCAAATTACAGTACTAATAATGTCCCAGATCTTATCCAAGTCTAGGTTCACACTGCACGGTACTCCCTGGGCTGTGACCCTGAGGCCTGGTCCACTTTCCTTCCCTCCTGGTGCCCACTTCTCAGAGCACAAGTGCTGTGGTGCTGGCGGGGTGGGCCACAGATGCCAACCCTACCATTCTGAATCCATTTGGCTGAGCTGGGACCTGGAGGGGGACAGACCAGCCCTGATGCCCAACCAGGAAGAAGCCAGGTAAGAGGCCCAACAGCAGGGGTCCTTTTCAAATGGCTAGTGGGGCAGAGAGCAGGGGACCCGGAAACCTGGGGGGTTGGGGCCAGAGCCAGCATAGGTTGGGGGCACCAGACAGCACTTGAGGAGATGCCCTGGCTGCCTAAGCCACAGGCTGTCTCATTTTGTTCATCTGAGGGGTAAATGAGATCCAACCTCTAGGTCAGGATCACTCAGGCAAAGGCCAGGCATGGTGGCACACTCCAGTAACCCCATACTCAGGAGGCTGAGGCAGGAGAGTTACAAGAAACCTGGGTAACTCAGTGAGGCCTTGCCTCAAAATAAAAATTTTAAAAAGAGCTAGAGAGTGTAGTTTTTCCCGATGGACCATTCAATCTTCAATAGTAGGGAAAAAAAAACAAAAAAAAACATAAGCAATGTCTCCAAGTTTGGAAGAAGAGCACAGTTCTGTGGCCTGGAGACCTGCAGTCCTGGCAAGCAGACAGCACCCTGGTCACCTGTGCAGACCTACTGCTCTCTGTCCCACAGTTGCATCTGCCCGTCCAGGGCTCATGTGCTGCATTTATAAAGACATAAAGTGAAAGCTTCAAGATGAAGATATGTCCAGGGTCACCACGGGTCCCCCACCTGGCCTCAGTCAAGGAGTCCAAACCCGCCTCTAAGATGTTACACTTCAGATTAAGAGTGTCTTCCAGGAGCGCCGTGTGCTCAGAGTAGGCAGCTGGAAACGATTGAACATGGGTGCCATAGCTGACGGCTGTGGCAGGGGCTGACCTCCAAGGGTACGTCCCCTTCCGGGCTCCTCCCTTCTCTCTCTGCTTCCTGATCATCAGGACATGAGCAGCTTTTCTCTGGTCCGGCCTTCCACTGAGAATCCTACCAGCCGTGGACTACCTGTGAGCCCAAATAAACTTCTCCTTCCTTAACTTGAGGGTGTCAGGTATTTTGTCCCAGAAGTGAGGGAAGTGACTAAGACACAACACATTGGCAGGCCTCACCAGTGGGAGGGATTCTCTAGCTGACGCTCCAGGGCCATGGAAAAGGAAGCTCCTTGGAGAGCTACCTCAGACCCACTCCTCAGTCACCGACCTCGGCCCTCGCCTCCTCACACAGCCCTTTTGTACCCCACTGGCCCTAAGGCCTTGCATGCTGGACCCCAAAAGGGCAAAGAAGCGTAGCAGTCCCTCAGGGGCCTGACTAGGAGGACTCAAGAATGGAGTGTTACCACCCAAACCTTTAGATACACCCCTGTGGTGAGGCACGGTGGTGCACGCCTGTAATCCCAACACTTGGGAAGCCAATGCAGGAGGATCGTCATGAGTTCAAAGACAGCTTAGGCTACATAGTGAGCTCGGGACAGTGTGAGCTACATGGTAAGACTCTGTGTTCAGAAAGAAAGAGAGAAAGAGATAGAGAGAAAGAAAGAAAAAGAAAGAGAGAGAGAGGTAGGGAGGAAGGCAGGCAGCAGGCAGGCAAACTGCTTCTGTCCAGTCTTGACACAGGTCCGGGAGGCTGGCCCACCCTCACCGTGTGCCCAGCACTTGGAGTGGCTCACTCTAGAGGAGCTGTTCCTGCTGTGGGAACAAACTCTGGACCAGGTGAGCAAGGTCTCCAGGCCAGAGACAAAGCCTCCTCTCTGCGCCCTCCTTGAGCATTGTTCCTGGTGACTAAGCAGCCCACACAGAGGACTGTGGGATGCGTGTGTCTGTCTGCCCAGGATGCTGAGGCAGGTAGGCAGGGGCCGGTGGCCCCACCTGTCTGGCCTGCTGCAGCCGCCAAAGGTCACGCGCTTCCAGAGGCAGCCTCTGAGCCCACACTTCCTCTGTGTGGTGCCCTAAGGAGCTTGGGGATTTCTTGGACTTTGGATGGCCACCGAGAGCCAGGCAGGAGAAAAACCAAGAATGAAGGGCTTTACAGCTCTCAGACAGGGCACCCAGAGCAGAGGCAGGAGCCCACGAGGAGCGGCCTGGGGTACAGATACCCTGGGTGAAGCAAGATGGACTGATTTCAACACCTGATGACCACAGTTGAGCATTTTTGGTGTCTGGTGCTCAGTTACTCTGAACAAAGGTATTCTCTGACCATGGGCAGGAAGGGGAGTGGAGAACCAGAGACAGAATAGGAAAGGACGAAAAAGGACACAGGTGGTCTAGAACTTCCCATCCCGGGAATTTGAAAATTCTCAAATCTGGACACATACCAGCCACTGGCCTACATGGGGCTCAGTCAATAGCAGGTCTCGTCCTCTTACCCTGTCCACACTGACGGAGCGGCGGCTGAAAGGAGGCCCAGATCACAGAGAAGCTGCCCGCAGCCCATGGCAGCCAGGCACCAGGAGTGCTGCTGTGGCCCTCCTGGGCAGCATGGCTCCCGCCTGAGGCCGCGGAGGGCCGGCTCCTCTTGCCCTCAGGTGCAGCACCTGGGTTCTCTTGTCTGTCCACTTAACCTGCGTCCTTATGCCTGTCACCTGAAATAACACCTGATCTCTCCCTTAGCCTGATCTCGAAGGCCTGGATGGAGCCTTGAAGTACTTGAGAACCTCCCAGACCAGAGGCTGCTCTCTGGGGCTACTCAGCCTCAGCGTCACGCCGCCCTGATCCCAGGCAGCCTTGGGTTGCAGAGCCGGTCTGGGGCTTGGTGACCTGGACCCGGACGGGCCCAGGGCCTGGAGTAGAGAAGCTTCGGGGAGCCTGATCCAAGCGGAAGGTGAAGGGTGGGAGGAAGCAGAGCATCTCCACCGAGTCTGGGTGTGAGCTCTTGGCACAGGGATGTGTGTGTACAGGTCCCTCTCTGTGAGGAGGATCCTGAGTGTGTTCCTCGCTGAGCAGTTGTGAATGTGTTCACCTTTGTGTGAGCCGACACCCACTGTCCAAGGGACAAGGGGATGACCTAGGTCCTGGCTGCCAGAGAAGACCAAGGACCAAGTCCATTTTGTGAATGGGAAGGGTACTAAAGATGGCGCAGACATAAACAGACTTAAGATGTGATGTATACACGTACCAACGCCCCACAAAGAACATAATCATTACGAACTACAAGCAGTACTAATAAAAACTAAAATTAAGAAAATAACAATAAAGTAAATATATCCACACATGTGTAAAAAAGGACCAAGTCTAGCTTGATGCAGAAGCAGTCAGTCTTGCCCAGCGGGTTTTTCTGGCCTGGTGGCAGCAGTAGCAGCAAAGGTGACAATAGCAGCCCAAGAAGCAAAAACAAGACAGGGTGGGTGGGGGCTGGGAGCACAGGATGCTGCTGGCTGCCCAGCACAGGTCTCTGCCACGAAGGGCCCTTGGGCTCCGCCCCTCCATGAAAAGGGAGAGGTGGGATAGACTTCACCCCAGCAGACAAGAGAGAGAATCAAACTGCCCTGTGGACGCGGGACTCCAGCAGGTCTTTGGTTCTCAGAGACAGCAAGTGGAAAGGCACAGCAGGTCTGTCAGGGTGCGGAGGGCCAGTGGGCCCCAGCTCATCTGTTCCCTGCTGTGTGACCTTAGGTGAGTTACTAGACCTCTCTGAGCTTTTTTTTTCTTTCCTGCAAACTGAATTTCTGGGGATTGCGAGGATTTCCTCCCTTCTTGTTTGCCTTTGATGGGCATCCTCGCCCTTCTCTGTTTCATTTGCTCAGAGCCTTGAATACTATCTAAGACCCTGCGCTGGGGATTTAGCTCAGTGGTTCTGGCACCATCCTCACTGAGGTCCTGAGTTCAATCCTCAGTACCAAAAAAAGTTTCGTCAAGACATTATAGAACTTCCCAATGTATTGTCTGTCGCTCCAGCAGAACACAAGCACTCAGAGGGCAGGGGCTTGGTCCCATTTCATGGGTGGCTGAGCTGCCAGCACCACAGGCAGGCCTGGAGCAGCCGGTCCTCAGTGGCCTCACAGCCAAACACACACACGCTGATACCGGGGCACCTCTGCCGGGAAGGAAGAGAAGCACCTCACTGGAGACCAGCCGTCGTTCATGACAAGAGTCCCCGTGGCTGGGAGGGGTGTGGGCAGAAGTCACGCATCCAGGCCCTGCATGCCTACTGGCAGCCAGTGTAGACTTGCCCCTTGCAGGGGGAGCAGGGCAGCCCTCTGTAAACTCGTAAAAGGCAGCTGGCTGTAGCCACTGTCACTCTGGGAGGCCACATGAGGCCTATAAACCCCCTTTGACAGCTTTACAGGGCTTGGCATGAGCAGACAGGAGATGCCACGTGCCATAGGTCAGGATTCCCAGGGCTGGGCCAGCGAGGGCCGAGGAGATCTAGGTCCCAGCCTACAAGGGGGTCACGTTCCCAGATGCCCTCAGAGGCCAGACTTCACAATTCCTCAGCTCAGCATCTCCAGGTCATAGATAACATTTGGCTAAGAGGAGCCAGAGCCTGCCTGAGGCCACCTGGGCCCACAGCAAAGCCAGAACTAGATTCTTCTCTGAGGGCCTTGGGTCTATGGGCAGGGGCAAGGAGCAGCCTTCAGAATCAAGAGGGGCTCCCAGTCCCTCCTCAGCACATTGTGTGGCGATCATGACACTTTTTGAGACTTTATTATGTATTAATTGTTATAATAATCCCTTTACATAATTGTCCACTTCATAGATGAAGAAACTGAGGCTCAGAGGATAACTGCCCAGGTCATATGGCCAGCAAGTATCAGAGCTGAGACTGTTGCTTGGAGCCCCACACCTCCAACCACATGCCCCATCTAATCACAGTTGCTACTCCAGCCTTGCCTGGTGGTCATCCAAGGACTACGGAAAGGTCCTATGACAGATGAGGGACCACAGTGGGAGCTGACCAGGCTGGGCCTGGGAGAAACCGAGGATCAGCACTGCCACCTGGTGGTACTGTGTACAAATCACCGCCAAAAGCCGAGCACGTGCTCCACAGGACCCCAGGTCTAACGGTGGAGGTACCTGACCAGGATGCCACCGAGAAGTGTTGGGGGTGAGTGCCAGGATTTCTCTAAGATTCCTTCCTTGTCATGTGGCTCCTGGACTCGACAGACCTCCCCAGCACTGCCCACCTACCCCTCGGGGGCGGATCTATCCAAGCACACCCCTCACTGCCCTGCCTCTGGGCCTCTGCACATGCACTGCCTGTGCCTGGAATACCTTCCCCTCTCCTATGCACCAGATTCCTCTTCATGTTTCAGGGCCCAGCTCAGCTGCCAGCTCCTGGTGGGTGCCTTCACCACACAGGATGTGTCCTCGGTCCTCGAATTACTCATGTCTTCAACTCGGAGGCCCTCCGGGGCTGGCTTATGTATTTCCCATCACGCTCCCTGGGTTTGACTCCTTCCCTGTCCTGCCCTGTGGTTTTCATACAGTTGGTGCTCAGTAAAGACATTAAAATAAACCAAACACAGTTGAATGAACTCCCCCAGGCGCTCAGCGGTGACCCTCCAGCACGCGCGGTGGGGCTGCACTTACCTGGGACGGCCAGGAGGGGGTAGCACCAGGCCTCGCGCGCAGGGCGGGTGGCGGCGGACGCCGCCGAGCCTCCTGGGCTCCTGTGTCGCTGGGTGACCTTGGGCTCACTCAAGTCAGACCAGCCCGCCTGGCGGGCGCCGTACCCAGGAGATGACCGGGCCTTGGACAGCCGGCACTCGGGAAACGGTCGCTTCCTGCCTCTGCGGCTGCGGCACCTCCCTGAGGTCGGCGGGAGCCGCGGGGCCGGCGTGGGAGCGCCGCCCTCCCCCTCCTGGATGTCAGACGGGGAGACTGAGGCCCAGGGAGGGTCCCTGAGGAGCGCACTGAAGGGCTGGGTGGCGTGGTGCCAGAACCAGGGCGGCTGCTGGGGGCTGCGGCCCGCGACTCTGACCCTGTCCCCAGCAACCTGCCTGCCGCTGCAGCCCAGCGTGGCCAGGCGCGCGGGGCCGAGGACGCCCCGCCGCCCGCTGAGGTCGGATCGGGCGCCAGCGTGCGAGTCCCGCGCTCCTGCCGCCGCCCCGGCATGGCCGTCTAGCCGCACAGTGCGCCTGTGTCGCAGGTCCTCTGGGAACACAGGTGCCCCCGGTGTGGGTGAAGACAGTGATGAGGAAACGGCGCTTCCGGCAGCCCCGTGACTGGCGGGCGGTTACCGGAGCCACTCGCGGGGTCCCGGCCCTTCCTACTGACCCGGCGGCACTGCGGTGGCTTCTCTCACCTCGTTTCAGCTAGAATAGGTACAATGTCTCTGCATGCTAGGCTCTGTGCCCAGTGCCACAGCGGCCCAGGAAGCGGGTGTTGCTGGTGGCAGCCCCGCACAGAGACATGCCACCTCCCGAACCTGGCTACCATGTCCCCTCAGCACACACCCCTCCAGTCTCGGACCCCATCACCTCCTGTGTGGCTCCCTACGGGCCTCGTTGCAGTCAGCCTCTCCAGCCCCTCCCCACAGCGGCCGGACGGATTTGCTTTATACAGTAGCGCGCACCTTCCTCCTGTGCAACAACCTTCTCGGCTCCCTTTTGCTGAGAGAACACTGACGGGCCGTGGCGCTCTGCCCAGGGGAACCGCAGCCCCTGTGCTGGCTCACTGCTCCCCCTGACCGTGAGCTCCGCACCCCAGGGCCCCTGCATGCTCTGTCCCCGCCTTCCGGAAAGTCCTGGTCCTGCCCAGCCCGCGGAGGGCTCAGCCTAGATGCTGCCCCCTCCCTCCCGTCCTGGTTCCTCTGGGCCGTTTGCTTTCTGTGGCCTCTGAAGCCTGAGCTGAGCCCTTAGCACAGCAACCCGGTTCTCTCGCATGCTGCATCCCCGGCTGCAGGTCTCAGCACCCGGTCCCCCAACCTGTGCATTCAGAAATTGCCCTTTGGGGTCCTAGCGGTAGGAAGGCCCTGGACCAGCAAAGGTCCTGTCACTTCCAGCCAATGGAAATGCAATGCCAAGCAGTCCCATCATGACCACCCTGCCTCAGTGCCAGGCACTGTTGCAAATAGGGTAATAGTTTATCCCCACCTGACCAAATGGAACTCTCTGCTTTAAGTACTGTCTATCAAAAAACCTAGTTTACATGTAAGGAAATGGGCTCAGAGGAAGTAAGTGACATGCGCAGCGCCACACAGCCAGGAAATGGCAGCACCAGAGGGAGGACTCCGGGCTGCCTGACCGCAGGTCCATCCTGCAGGAACAGCACCAGTGTGACCAGTCCACAGCCTGCCCTGGGCACCTGCATGCTCCCTCCCAGGAGCATGTGACACCTGAACCTGGCCCCCTGGCACTGAGTCTGGCCTCAACACACCCCTACTCTGCCTCAGACACACCCAGCTTCCAGGCCCGCCTGCACCCCAGGGCAAGCTCACTTCACAGAGACGGAGAACTCGCCGGGTGAGCTCTCGCTCTCCCGGATCAGGAAGGCGCCCAGGCGGTTCCGCTTCATCAGGATCTCTTCGGCCAGCTGCCGGGAAATCCTGCCCGAGTACCATCTGTGGAGAGAAGGGGCGCTGAGTCTCACAAGCAGGGCCCACCTCCACCCAGATGCCAGGCCTCTGTCCCTCTGCTCCTGAAAGTAGACCAGAGGTGTGGGAGGCATGGCAAACCTATTGTACAGATGAGCAAACTGAGCACAGAGTAGTAAAGCGAGGCAGGCAGGAGCTGGGAAACAGCCCAGCATTTGCTCCGAAGCCCACTCAGCCTTTCCTGCCACGTCAGACAAACATAAACTCTGAGGAAATCAGGAAAATCAGGCCCCCATGAGCCACAAGCCCGACAACCTTAGTCTAAGTTTTCCATTTTAGATGGCAGGTTCTTTTTTATTTGTTATTTGGTTTTTTGGGGTTTTTTTTTTTTTTGAGGTTTTTTGAGACAGGTTCTCGGTTTGTAGTTCAGGCTGGCCCTGAGCTCAGCCTCCAACTCACATCACAGCAATCCTCCTGCCTCTGCCTCCCGAGTGCTGGGATTACAGGTGTGAGCCAACATGCCTGGCACTGTGGTATGTGGTACTGTTTGCTGCTGGGCATGAGTCTCCATGCCCAGTATGGTATGTGGTTACCGGGGATCAAACCCAGGCCCTTGCATTTGCAATACAGGCACCGGAACCAGTGTGCTAAATCCCTGGCCCCTTTTTATTTGTTGTTTAAGACAGGGTCCAGATTAGATTTAAACTTTTGTTTTTATACCCCAGCCTCCCAAGTGCTAAAATTACAGTTCTCAGTCCTGCTATCTGTGGCCTCTGGAAGACTGAGCCCTTAGCACAACAACACCTAGCTCATATGATAGATTTTTTTGTTCTGAGACAGTGCTTCATTATGTATTCTAGCCTGACCTTGAATTCAGTATGTACTCCCAGACTGACCTTGAACATGTAATGATCTTCCTGACTCAGCTTCCTGAGAGCTAGGATTACAGGCATAAGCCACTATACCAAGCCTATGGTAGATTCTTAAAAATCAAATAACATAAAACAAGGCAAGGGGTGCAGCTCAGTGCTGCCTGCAGTGTTTTGGGGTCCTGGGTTCAGTCCCTAGTACAACAAACAAATAAAGTCAAAACAATAGTAGTCTCGATCTGATAAGAAAAGGTCTCTCCTTGTACCCATCCCATAGTTGTGCAGACTCAGGCCAGATGGACTTTTTCGTAGGTATGAGTTCCTTTGCCTGATGGCCAAACAATTAAGTATACAGAAGGTGCCTGCTAGATGCCTAAACTTTGGTGAGATCTCCAGGGAAGGCTGGACCCCATGTTTCTCTCACCCACCCACTGGTAGAACTGTTTGCATTTCAGCCCTGACCTCTGTTTAGAGATAGAGCTTTTGAGAGTTCAGTAGAAACCCACATGAATGGGTTCAGGGCTTGTCATGGTTTGATGTGACCCCCAAAAGTTCACATATTGGAAACTTGGTCCTCAAAGCAGCAGGGGGAGACCCACCCCTTTGGGGATGTGGGTCATGAATAGGTTAACTCCTTTATGGGTTAGTGGGTTAAGGGGTTACCGAGGAAGTAGCTTCACTGTGAAGCAAACACTGGCCCACCATGGGGTCCAGCAGGAAGGCCCTCATCAGGCACTGCCAGTTCCACACTCTTGGGCTCACACTGTGAGCCAAGTAAACTTCTATTCCTTATGAATCATCCAGTCTCAGGTGTTTTGTTACAGCAACAGAACATGGACCACAACGATAGCCTTATACAAAAGACCCCAGAGAGCTCTTCTGCCCCTTCACCATCAAAGGACACAGCTAAAACATGGCCATGTAGGAAGCAGGAAGGCCCCTCCCCAAAGCACTACAGCTGTGCCTTGACCTTGAACGTGCAGCCTCCAAAAGCGTGCACAGTAAATAGGTGCTGTTTATGAGCCTCTCAGCTCATGGTCTTCTCTCACAGCCCCCAGAATGGACAAGCGCCCACTACCGGAGGGGCTGGGGGGCTCCCTGGTTCCGCAATCTTTGCCCATCTTTGGCTTTGATGTCTGTGTTAACCCACAGAAGCTAGCAGAGTCATGGTGAGTCTATGACAGGCCAAGGGCAGGACCCACGGTCTCTGTCCCCTGTCCTGTTCCCCTGTGCTCCTCCAGCAAATGCTTCCTCATTTGGCACAGGCTGCAATGTCGGGTGGGGCCTGTCTTGCTGTCTCAGGATGCTGATGGGCCGGTGGTCCAAGGCAGATGTGCTGAGGTCTTGCCCCTTCCCTGCTCCTCCCACAGACTCAGCCCCGTCTGTGTGCCAGGCAGGCTGAGGAGCAGGAGAGAGATGCCCAGCTCCCTGTAGAGCAGAGAGATGGGTAAGCGCAGGTCCTGTGTGCCCAGCCAGGTACAGCATCGGCTGCCCCACAGCTGTGACCCCTACAGCACCGCCTCCTCACGTCTGGGGAGGACACACCCCAGACCTGAGCTTCGGGTCACTCTTGTACCCTAGCTGCTCAGGCCCTGCCAACACCATGGTGGTGCTACCTGCAAGGGTGGAAAGGTGGTCACTAAGGATGAGGGTCCGCCAGGGTTCTGTGGAGCTTGGGCACACCACATGTCTGCCCTCCTCAGCCTGGGTGAGTCCCAGCCAGAGGCTCAGGCTGCTGCCTGACCAGCACAGTAAAGACCAGAGGTCTCAGGTTCAGAGCAGACAGCGACCTGCTGCTGCTCCGCCCCCTGCCGACGGCCCTGGATGGGAGTTTCCCAGGGGGCCAGGGGCCTCTGAAGAAGCCACAAAACCCCAGAGGAGACATCAGTGTGTGGGCAGCAGAGGGTGCCGCCGCGGCACACGCCAAAGCGCACCCTCCTACTATCCTGTCCCTCCTCCACGGCAGCTTGGGGGAGGAGCTACAAAACCCTCCCTTCCCCCTCAGGAACCTCTTCCTCTACGCACTGATAAGGAAACTCGGGCCCAGGAGGGCGAGGCTCCCTGACCGCTAAGAGCAAGTCCTCGCCTCAAATCCTTGCCGCCACCTCCGCCCCATCCTCCAGGCTTCCCTGGGCCCACAAGACCCGCCTGCAGTTCCATTCTGCGTCTTGCCCAGTGTGACCGCGGATGTCGCACCCAAACTGTCTGTGCCCTGTCGACTGGTGTGCAAGACAGTGCCAATAGCGCTCACCTCTCAGGTCCAGGGAGGATGGATGAGGCGCTGCCCGCAAATATTTGCTGCTGCCGCTGAGATGAGCGGTTCAAATCCCTTCCCCCAACACCCTTGCTGGTGAACTTCCCAGCGTCCAGGCCCAGGGCAGCATGCTCTCCCTCTGGGAAGCCCTCCCGGCCCCCAGTCCCAGGCTCAATCAGTTGGGTCAGGTGCCTCCTCCCTACGTGCCCCGTGGGGACAGCTCTGGGTCATTGTCTTGCATCTCAGGAGTCCTGGGACAGATCTGGGACAGATGAATATGGCTGATCAAGGGAGTGAGCCAGCCTCCCCCTGCCCCACCCCCACCCCTGAGGCTGAGTCAGGTGCAGGGCTGTAACCTGAGGACATTTGGGGGTGTGCAGGTGCTGAGGTTACCTAGCTGAGGCTAGCACCTGGGCAAGGTCCCATGCAGTGGTCAGGGCCTGAGCTGATCCCAGAGGCATCAGAGGCTCCATGGCTCCCAAGTAGCCTTGCCAGGCCTGCTAATTCCAGCCGGTGCAGCAAGTGGAGTCTATGCTCTGGGCTTCTCTGCTCCTGCGCCTCCAAGGGTCCCACCCCACCCTGCCAGCCCTTCCACGGAAGGGCCCCATGGCCTAGTCTATGAGCATCACTCTACTGCCCACCAGCCTTCCAGACTTCAGACTCAGCACTGCCTGAGGCACCGGCCTGCCTCCTGGCCAGGACTGGATTCTTCAAACCTTCTCCTCCCCCTGACTAGAGGCTGAGATTTTGAGATTTTCTGCGGAGTGCTGGAGTTGCTAGGGCCTCTTCCGAGTGGTTGGGGACCTGAGAGACAGGCCACGCCTACCACAGGAAGCAGGTTTGCAGACAATTCAAAGAAAGAGAAAGGAAATACCCTCTGGGCCTAGCTAAAGCCCTGCACCTCCTTCCCTCCACCCCACAGCCCAGAGCTTCACAGTTCCAACTTGCTGTCCCAGCCTGCTGTGCTGTCCGCTGCGTGCGCATCTGACTGCACCGCCCCTCCCATAACAGCTTCTTGGCTGCCCAGGAGTCTGGGCCTGGACTTCAGGCCTGTTCCGTCCTAAGCCTCAAGTTGTCCCTCATTGCTCTCCTTTGGTTCGTCTTGACCCTCTCCTAGGAACACCAAAGGTTGTTTTTTCTGCATAGCCAATTCTCATACATCCTGCCAGCCCTCACTTTGGAGGAGCCGCCTCTTCTGAGAAGCCTCCCCACTTAGTCACATGGCCACTGACCATCTTCCCATGCAGTATTTCTTCTACGTCCTGTGTCTGTCATAGAACAGGACTTTTCGGAGAGCGTGTGTCCCCATATCACCCTTGCTGGCTCCCTGAGCCATGGCAGGGTTTAACAGGTGCCAAGGCAGCGGCTCAGCTCTTATTTAAAACATCTAAGATTAGGGCCAGGGATTTGGCTCAGTGGTTCCAGAGCCTGTCTTGCAAGTGCAAGGACCTGGGTTCGATCCCCGGTTAACCACATACAATACTGGGCATGGAGACTCATGCCCAGCAGCAACCAGTACCACATACCACAGTGCCGGGCGTGGTGGTTCACGCCTGTAATCCCAGCACTTGGGAGGCAGAGGCAGGAGGATTGCTGTGATGTGAGTTGGGGCTGAGCTCAGGGCCAGCCTGAACCACAAAGTGAGACCCTGTCTCAAAAAAAAAAAAAAAAAAAAAAAAAAAAAAAAAAAAAAAAAAAAAACCATCTAAGATTAGTTTCACTGGTTTCTAAGCCACTCATCCTGTGCTGGGCTGCCACTGCCCTGTTGTTGTGAGGACCACGGTGGCGGATGCCCTGCTAAGAGCCTCACCTGGACTTTCCAGGGCCAGCAGGTCCCAGCCCCCAGGAAAGTGAGACCCCGGACACAACCTCCACACCACTGACGTATTCTGGTGACATCCATCCCCCAGGGAGCTGCCACCTGATTCATCCTGGCCTGGCCGGTGGAACACACACTCCAGAGAACTACTCACGGATGGGGCTTGACACGGATGTAGTTCTTGGGGACAAAGCCCTCGGCGCCTCGGAGCTCTGCCTTGTACCAGTTCTGATCGTCCTCCATGTTCAGGATCTATAGATCACCAAGAAGGAACACTTGTCACTTGGTGAAGCTCTGCCCCTTGCTGGGCTCTGCTGGACCTCACCTGCACAGCTCCTGAGCTCATTCATAGACGAGGGCCCCAGGTGGGGACCTGCTGAGGGTCACATGGGCCGAGCAGAGCTGTTGTCTGATTCCACAGTCCTGCCTGCTTCTGACCCAAGGACACCCATCCACAGGGCCATGGCCTCCCGGGATGGGACAGCTGGGGACTCAGAGGAGGTTTGGGTTGAGAAATTGGGGCAGCTGAGGCTGGGGATCTTGGAGAGCAGATCTAGACCCCTTTGGTACCTGAGCTGTGCTTACTGAGCCCTAAGGTGAAGATCAGAGAGATCCCCGTAAGTTCAGGAGCCCAGCTGGAGCTCAGTGACCAGGATCACCCAAGGCAACTCCCACTCAAAACCCCTGTACAGGTCTGTGCTCAGGGCTGACATGGTGGGGCTGGTTCTCAGGCCTCCCCAGGCCTGCTCAGGATGCTCGGGCACATCTTCACCTCATGGCGGCTGGGGAGGGACGAACTGGGGGCTCCTTCATCCGTTTCCTGGACACACTTTCTCATGGAACCCAGAAAGGTCAATGCCACCATGCCACTTTTCGGATGAGCCCAGAGGGGAAGAATCACAGAGAAGGCTACACAGTGAGGGAGATGCAGAGAGCTCCCCGCCCCCCCTCCCTCCACACACACCCTCCCATCCCCCATTTTGGTTGACCGGGAAGTGAGATGTGGGATATTTGGCTCTGCGGTTACAGGGTGGCCTGGCCTGCTATTTTCACCCTACTGCACCTGCTTTTTCTATCAGGCCCAGAGCAGATTTCCATGCTGGCTCACTCTGGGGGATATTTTAATAATAGAAAATGCTGGGGAGGGAACAGAGGGCTCCAGGAAGCCCTACCTCAGGCCTGAACTCAGGCACGGATGGACCTCCACGGCCTAGGCCTGTGCCTGTCAGGGTAGCTAGCACCCCTTGTCTGTCCATCAGGCCAGGGCAAGCCCTTCCTTCCTGTCCCTGAGTCCAAGCGAGGTCAGCAGCCCCAGAGACAGACGGAAGCAGGTGGCCAGCTCGGAAAGACTTTCGCTCAAAACGAAACAAAACAGTTCACCCAACTGAATCAGGAAATTAGGGCCTGTGGGCCACTTCCACAACCACAGATGCCTCTAGACTGCTCAGTACGCTCCTCTCTGTAGCCTTGGCCTCAACTTTTTCAGCCACTCAGTGGGTACATTTATGGCCATCACTGAACATGGCAGCGACCTGTGGGCTATGGCATCTGTGTGGACATGGGACTGTGACACACCTGCTTCTATCCCTGGTTCTGATGTCACGCTGGACCCAGAGATGTTCGTGGTCACATCAGTTGAATCTCACTGTTGTTAACACCTGAAGGTTCCAGATACATGGAAAGTCCACAAACCGGAGACTGGCCTCCTGGCCTGCCCAGGCCTCCCCCCAACGTACTAAACTTCTCCAAGTTTCTGTACAGTGCAGCTAGTAGCTGCCTACTGTCTGCCAGACCTGCATACGTCCTGGGACACAGCAGGAACCCAGAGCTTATATCCTTCAGGCAGAGGCAGACATAAACAAGGAAAGAAACAAGTAAACAAGAGAGTTTATGTTGGAGTGATCGCTCTGAAGAACATACAAGGGTGACGTGTGTGGACGATGTCTGGATGGGGAGGGGGAGACTGTCAGCAGAGGACACGGGGACCCATCAAGAAGGGCTTCTCTGGGGAGGGGACATGTGTTAAGCCCTGAGTCACAACAAAACAGCAGTGAGAAGATGTGAAGCACAGTGTCCAAGGCAGAGGGGACAAACAGCCCGTGTGGAGGCCTGAGGTGGGAGAAGTCACCCTGGAGCAGAAAGGAGGCCAGTGTGCCTGGAGCTGCGGGCAGAGGCAGGCTCTGCGTTCGGGCTGCGGCCAGAGGCCAGCTGGGCGGGGAGGCGGGGAGGCGGGGAGGAGGGGTCAGCAGGCACCCAGACCTCCAGCACTGGCCAGGGAAGCGGTGCGGGAGGCTGGGACCCGAGGAAAGGGTGGTAATGATGCTGTGGGTCAGGGAAGGTTTGGCCAGAGTCAAGGACTCAGGACTAGGCTGCTAGGGAGCTGGGTCTGGCTGTGTTGGGTCCCCAGGGGGAAGTCAAAGGGTCCATGGGCTCCTCAAGTCTGGGCCCCAGGGCTGGGCCACACTGGGCTGGAGAGCTGGGGGTGATGACACCTCCAGGGGCCGCAGTGGATTCAGTCCACCAAGAGATGCCTGGTGCTCTGTGCAGGCAAATGGCGAACGGGGCCGTGTGTCCAGAGCGAGCCCCAGGTCACTGAGGCTTCATCCCAGACTGAAGTGCCTGAAGGAACCACATACATCCTTCCTGGGCAGCAACAGGACCTCAGCAGGGCGAGGGCCTGGTCCCCAGGGTGTGGGGAGCCAGGGGGCACAAGGGCAGGACACAGCCAAGCACTGTGGCTCTGCTGAGAGCGGGTGGAGACACAGCACAAAACGGTCGGCGTTTTAGTTATAGAAAGCAGGCAACAGACCAAAGGAGACAGGTAAGACCCCTTGGCATAAAATTGAAAGGGACACCAGAAGCTCAGGAGTCAACATAAACACTGTTGTAACATAATGGTTAAAAAAATCAAAATACACAACTCTAAATGTGAGTGTCTTTAATAATCTCATATTGCTGTTGTATATCTTTAATAATCTCATATCACTGGATGAACCACCCCTGTAAGACGGGAACAAGAGAGGAGCCAGAGGCTGAGTGTGTGTGTTGGTCATGCCACACTATCCCCCAGTGTTTGAGTAAATCTAAAGCTGTTCTGAAAAATCAAGTGTGTTTGGTTTTGTTTGGCGTGGCTTGGTTTTGTTTGTACTGAGGGTTGACCCCAAGGTTTTCACACAGAGCTACAATACCACCCCATTTTTAAATTTTGAAAAAATCTTGCTAAGTAGCTAAGTTGCCCAGTTGGGGTTTGAACTTGCAACCCTCCTACCTCAGTCTCTCAAATTCTGGGATTGCAAGAGTGGGTCACCATACCTGGCTGAAAAATCAAGTCTATTTAAAAATTAATTTGAAAATTCTATCAAAATCTTAAATAAAGGGCTAAGAGTAGAGCACTTGCCTAGCATGTCCAGGCCCCCGGGTTCTATCTATAGCACTGAAAAACAGATGAAAAGCCCTAAAGTACCTGATCTGCTTCCTATCTGCAAAAGATCACCTCTGATTCCTATTCTTTGCCTGCTATTCTGTTCTTTAATTACTTTTACTTTGGGTTTCTCATGCAATATATTTTTAATCTTACACAGGTCACAATCCTGCAGTGGGGGTCTTCATTCCATGCTTCCATCTGGCCTGACAAAGAATCCAGCCATCTCTTGATGTCTGGGGAGGATTGACCCCCCCCCCCAAACACTCACCCTCCATGCCCCAGGGTTCCAAAATTGACAGACTCTCAGCCAGGCATGGTGGAGCAGGCCTGTAATCCCAACACTTGGGAGGCTGAGACAGGAGGATTGCCGTGACTTCTAGACCAGTCTGGGCTACATAGTGAGTTCAAGGTCAGTCTGAACCTCACAGAGAGATTCTGTCTCAAAAAACAAAACAAAAATGTACAGATTCACAAGTCTCTTATAGCAAGTGGTGTAGTATTCACATAGCACACCTCCCTCGTATGTAAGTTATTTCTACATTACTTGTAATACCAAACTTGTGGGCAGGAAGGGCCAGTGGTGTTCACGTATTACAGAAGTCTGGGGAAGGCAGAGAGAGCAACAGAGAAAGCATGAGCAGGCCAGGCTGCTCCTGGAACCCATGATCGTCGGCACAGCCGGAGAATTCTCTCATCGCCCATCTAAGCACCAGTCCCATGCCTCGGTGTCAGTCCCCTTCTCAAATAACTCGTGACAATCTGCCTCCCACTGCACGTCCGTTCACAGTCGGCACCTTGCCACTCAGTGTCCGTCATGAGCTTTTTCATGTCGTTAGACACCCTTCCAGCCAGCGTTTTGTAGCTAATACATTGTATCATTACTTAATGGCCATCCATGTGGAATACACAAGGCAAACGCTTATCAGCCTCTTTACCCTCTAATTCTCCCAGACCGTGCCAGGGCACCAGCAAGCTCTGGGCTTTATTTCTGCGTCTGCCCTGGATGTCCACTCCCTGACAGCGGGAGCTGCTTTGGTCTTCCTCCCTAATTATTTGCTGGTGGCTCTAGAATAGCACCTGGATATGCTAGATGCACTCTGAGTTTTGATGATGCAAAGACACACATCCATCTCTGATACCATTTGATTTCCTGAAGAGGATTCCTGAACCACAGGGCATAGTTTTATTTTTGAGATACAAATTTCACTGTGATGCTCATGCTGCCCCTAAACCTCTAGGCTCAAATGATTCTCCTGCCTCTGCCTCCCGAGTAGCTGGAACTATAAACATGTATCACCACACCTAGTCAATGTTTTTATGAATCTTTATATATTTCCCAGATGCCCCTCAAAATGATAATGGCACCACTCACAAACTGCACATTTTCCCACACTCTCCACAACCTTGGCCACACTTGATATAAAAGATCACTTTACATAGCAAAGACATTGATATGTTGATTTTTTTTTTTTAAACCAAGCTAGCCTCAAACTTGTAGTGATCCTCCTGTCTCAATCTTCCAAGTCCTGGGATTTTAGGGGTGTGCCAGCACATCTGACTGTGTTGTGCTTTTTGTCACAATTTGTGTGTGTGGTACCAGGGATTGAACTCAGGACTTTGCACGTGGCAGACAGGTGTGGCACCACTGAACTATACCCCCAGGCCCACAAAGTGTTTTTTGTTTTTGGTTGACAGTTTATTAAATACATTACATTTATACATTATTGTTTAGTTTTTAAAAATTGTTCACACATGGATTTAGTAAAAATGTACTTTATAGAAAATTATCTGCAAAACTAAAATGAAAGTAAAATGAAAACAATAAACATATCATATACATATTAGAAAAACTGCTGAATTGTTAAGAATTAATTTGTACAGGTGATCATGAAATATTAGATGGTTTGATTTTCTTAAATCTGGAACCAGACCATAACTTCAAAAGTGTTAATGTTCAAAAGTAGTGTAAAAATGTCTATTAAGAAAACTGTTTAAGGGGACCGGGGAGTTAGCTCAGTGGTTCCGGCGCCTGTCTTGCAAGCGCAAGGGCCCGGGTTCGATTCCCCGGTAACCACATAACAATATTGGGTGTGGAGACCCACACCCAGCAGCAACCAGTACCACATACCACAGTGCCGGGCGTGGTGGCTCACACCTGTAATCCCAGCACTCGGGAGGCAGAGGCAGGAGGATTGCTGTGATGTGAGTTTGAGGCTGAGCTCAGGGCCAGCCTGAACCACAAAAAAGCGAGACCCTGTCTCAAAAAACCTAAAAAAAAAAAAAAAAGAAAAAAGAAAACTGTTTAATAGTGTCGAGAAATTGCACAAAGCACTTTCTTTTACAGATATCTTTCTAAATCCATTTACTCTCTCTGTCAGAGAATCAGTTGTACACACCAGGTATGAAAAATCAGTTTCATGAGGTATGAAAATTCAGTTTTTAAAAAAAGACCCTCTGGGGGGCCGGGGAGTTAGCTCAGTGGTTCCAGCGCCTGTCTCGCAAGCGCAAGGACCCGGGTTCGATTCCCTGGTAACCACATAACAATACTGGGTGTGGAGACCCACACCCAGCAGCAACCAGTACCACATACCACAGTGCCGGGCATGGTGGCTCACGCCTGTAATCCCAGCACTCGGGAGGCAGAGGCAGGAGGATTGTGATGTGAGTTTGAGGCTGAGCTCAGGGCCAGCCTGAACC
>PVIR01013423.1:0-42398 GCA_004026965.1 Petromus typicus
GTGAGGACCGACTATTAGATGTAAAGACAGTGTAACAGTCTGTAACTTTACAATTACAGTGTAACTGTAAAGACAGTGTAACAGTGACTATGAAGAGAAATATTTTAAAAAAATAGCAAGAAATCATGACATATCAATCCAACAGCTGCAGTGATGCAAAGAAAAATGAACACGGAATTGATCAGAATGAACGAGAAAACCCAAGACAGTGCAAATGCAGTAATAACCTGTTCACAGACAAAATGGTGGGAAACTTCCCAAATATGGAAAAAGAACTTGACATATAGGTAAGTGAAACATACAGAACTTCAGTTAACTGTGGCTAAAATAAATTTACACAAAGCACAAAAATAGCAGTATTAAAGAAATTTAACACAAGAACAGAATATTAAAAGCTATTTGAGAAAAGGAAAAATAATCCACCAAAGAAAGCCCATCAGGATCACAGCAGACTTCTCATTGTGAATATTAACATCAAGGAGAACTTAGAATGTATTTAAAATCTTAACACCCAGCCCAGATTGATATACCCTGCAAAATTATCTTTCAAAACCAATGGAGAAATAAGATATTTTCATGATAAGGAACAACTGAAGAAATTCATGATCACCAAACAAGCTGTACAAAATCTTCTGAAGGATATTTGAGAAAGAGATAACAAAGACCACAATTCCAAGAATACTAGCAGAAAGAAGTCACCAGGGAAGGCAAGAAATTAAACAGAGGGGATAGGGAAATACTAGGACAAAGATTAGCCAATGCATATTAATTATATTCATTAATGTAAATGGCTTCAACCCATTAAAACAGACAGAAGTAATCAAGAAACAAGTTCTAACAATATTTTGCATACAAAAAAACCACATTTAACTCAAAAAGAAATACATAGACTGAAAGTCATGGAAAACAATACTCTATGTGTGACGAATCTGCAATAAATCAGAGGTACCTGTTCCATTTGCAGACAATGTGAACTTCAAACCAAGACTGATCAAAAGAGACAAAGAATGTCACTATATTCTACAAGGGAAAACTCCACGAAGAAAAGATAACAATCATAAATATAAATGCATCAAATACTAGTGCACCAAATTATAAAGCACATATTAGCAGACTTGAAAAATCTAATTTAAACTACTATAATTATAATGGGGGCCCCTATTACTTCACAAATAGATCACCTAGACAAAAAATCAACAATAACAAAAAAATCAGAACTCAAACCTGTGAACAAATGGAGTTAGTGGATGTCTGCAGTGTTTCACCCACAACACTAGGATACATATTATTCTCAACTATATGTGGGATGTTTTCCAAAATAGACAACATATTAGCTCATAGAACATGTTGAAGTAAATGCAAAACAATTGCAATTATCCCATGCATAATATCTGACCATCATGGAATGAAATTGGAACCTAATAGCCAAAGAAAGCACAAATACTCCATAAAAATACAGAATTAGCACCTTTCTGTGCAACCACTATTTTTATTTTTTATTTTTTTTACATTACCAGGGATTCATCCCATGACCTTGCACTTGCCGGGAAAGTGGCAGCACTACTGGGTCAAATACCTGGCCCTTTGTACAACCACTATATCACAAATGAAATTTAAAAATAATTCAAACAGTATTTACAATTAAGTGATAAAGGCTAATACAATAAATTATAGGACCAGTTGTAAGAGAGAAATTTATAGTGTTCTCACATCAGGAAAAAAATCACAGGCTCAAATAAACCACCCAATTTTGGACCTGAAACCTGTAGAAAAGGAAGAACAAGTTAAGTCCAAAGCTTATATGAAGGAGATTATAAAGATTAGTGCAGAAATAAATAAAGATCAGTGCAGAAATGAATGCAATTGAGACTAAGAAAATAATACAAAGAATCAGTCATTCAAAGATTGGATCATTGAAAGATTAAATAAAATTGATAAACCTTTTGCCAACTTTAATAAAAGAGGAAAGAAAAGACTCAAAGTCATGCCATTAGGAATGAAGAGGATGAAGTAAAAATGAATCTTGTAGAAATCCAGAAGCTCATCAAAACTTGCTTTGAGAAGCTCTACTTTATAAGATGGAAAACACAGAAAAAAACAGTTACAGATGAATCAGCAAAGCTGAATCAAGAAGATATAGAAATTCTAAGTAACCCAATATCAGTCAATGAAATAGAATATATAATTAAATCTTACCAACAAAGTAAAGTGAGGGTCCTGATGGCTTCATTGATGAATTCTATAAGAAATTTAGGAAAGATCTAAGGCTACTATTCTTCAAACTGTTAAATGAAATAGAAAGGAAAACAGTTCTCTCCAAATCTCTCCTAGAAGTACATATTATTTTGATACCCAAACCAGAAAGATCCAATGAAAAATAGAGAACTACAGAACAATCTCCTCAATGAACATAGATGCAAAAATACTTGATAAGATACCAGTAAACAGAATTCAGTAAATCATTACAAAGATTATGCATCATGATCAAGGAGGATTAATCCTACAAATGTAGGGGTGGTTCAATATGTGCAAATCAATAAATATAATACATCACATCAACAAGCCAAAGACAAAAGTCACACAATCATGCCAAAACGTGCAGAAAAAGAATTTGGCAAAATCCAGCATCCATTCATGGTGAAAACCCTACATAAAATTGGAATAGATGGCCTTTATCTCAGTCTTATTAAAGCCATCTGTGACAAACTAATGACCGTCATTATACTAAACCATCAAAAGCTGAAAGCTTTTTCTCTAAAACCAGGAACAAGACAAGGATGTCCACTATCATCAGCCCTATCCAATAAACTTCTAGAAACATTAGCCAAAATAATCAGACAAGAGAAAGAAATAAAAAGAATAAACACAGCAAATGACAAGTTATCATTATTTGTACTCTACATAGAAGCCCCCTCAAACTCCACAAAGACTTTTATATTTAATAACAAAATTCAGTAGTGTAGCTGAATACAAAATGAATACTCAAAAATCAGTAGCATTTTGGTACGTAAATAACAAATTCAATGAGGGGGAAATTAGGTAAATAACACCTTTAACAGTAGCATAGAAAAAATTAGGTTCTTGGGAATCAGTTTCACAAAGAAAGTAAAACATCATTGCATTGACAATTATAGCACTTTGAAAAGGAGATGAAGAGGATGTCAGAAAATGAAAAGTTGTTCCTTGACCTTAGGTAGGAAGAATCAACATAGTGAAAATATACATACTCCCCAAATTGTTATACAAGTCAAGTGCAATCTCTATCCCTAAACAATAGTGTTCCTCATCGAACTAGAGAAAATAATCCTAACTTTCATTTGGAACTATAAGAAACCTAGAATAGCAAAAGTATTTGGGAAACAATGGTAAGATAGAAAGCATTACAATCCCTGACTTGAAATTATACTACAAACCTCTTGTGCTATGAACAGCATGGTACTGGCCAAAAACAGATGTGAAGATTAGTGGAACAAATCAGAAGCTGCAGAAACAATCACAAACACACAGTAAGCTGTCTTATCTTTGCAAAAGGGGCCAAATATGGTCACTGGAAGGAGATAGCCTCTTTAATAAATATGGAATAACTGGTTTTCTGCATGCTGACAAGTAAAATTAGACCTTTATCTCTCACCATGCACTAGACTAAAGTCAAAGTGGATCAATTTTTTTTTTTTTTTTTTGAGACAGAGTCTCGTTTTGTAGTTCAGGCTGGCTCTGAGCTCAGCCTCAAACTTACATCACAGCATTCCACCTGCCTCTGCCTCCTGAGTGCTGGGATTACAGGCGTAAGCCACCACACCTGGCACTGTGATGTGTGATACTGATTGCTGCTGGGTGTGATTCTCCACACCCAATATTGTATGTGGTTACCAGGGGATCGAACCTGGGCCCTTGTGCTTGCAAGACAGGCGCTGGAACCGCTGAGCTAAATCCCTGGCCCCAAAGTGGGTCAAATATTAAAACAGAAACAGTGAGTCTATTGGAAGAGAAAAAAGGTAGGATGCTTGAGAACGTAGTGTAGGCAAAGAATTCATGAACAAAATCGCAACAACCCAGGAAATACTACAAGAATCAACAATTGAGATTTCATTGAATTACAAAGGTTTTTCATGATAAACAGGATAACAACAGCTAAAATGATAACCAAGAGAGTGAAACAGCAACCCACAGAGTGGGAAGAATTTTCACCAGTTGTTCCTTAACAAAGGACTAAGCTCTAAAACAGATACAGAGTGAAAAAAATGCTAACTACCCAAATTAAAAGATTCAATCCAAAAATGGGCATCTGAGATTAATACACACTTCTCAGTTGAAGAAATATAAATAATAAATAAATATATGATGTGTTCGACATCACTGGTCATTGGAGAAATGCAAATTAACACAACCCCGAGATTCCATCTCATTCCAGAAAGAATGACTGTTGTTATTACATGTGTCTGGATTTCCTGAAGTGCCTCATGAGATCTGAAATGGAGCTTTCTTAGAGGTGTCTGAATCTAGAGTGTGTGATTAATTCATGGTGCAATGCTAGGCTCCAGGGCACTAGGATTAAGGCTGTGAGTGCTACCTGTAAGTCGTCTGGATAAGCTAAAAGGGGCAGAAACATGCTGTTAAGGTCCTTGTTACTTTTGTTCTCTTTCTCTGTCATGAACTGTTGCCCCTCTACCACGTAGAAGCCAGAGGTTTCACTTGATCCAGCTATTTCTTTTTTTGGTGTCTTCCCAAATGAATTAAAAGCATCATACCACTGTGATATATGTAAACCCATGTTTATAGCAACACATTTTGTAATAGCTAAATCTTATGAATGGGTAGAAAAGATGTAGGTTTTAAATATAATGAAGTACTACTTATCCATAAAGAAGGGTAAACTTCAGACATTTCTAGGTAGGTGCATCTACCTTGAGACAACACTATTAAGTGAACTAAATAAAACACAGATGTTTAAATATCACATTGTCGCTCTGGTATGAGAAATTGAAGATGTAAACAAGGACCAGAATGTCCTTATTTAGATAATTGTCAAATAGGAACAAATCGTTCAAAATAATACTGAGTGTTAGATACTTTATTAATAATTAAAATGTTTTATGCAAAAAAGGTACTTTTTTTCAGGAGATGAGTTGAGAGATAAATTAGCAATTGAAAATGTATTATTTTAACATCCTGTTATACAGTTTATCATTGCTATTCTCTATCTTATGAAATTTTATTTTTTTCATAGAAGTTTATATTTTCTTTATTCATATTTATATATTTCATTAAAATAAGATTAAAAACAAATGCAAATATGTACATTGCCTATATGTTATAAAAATTAAGATATATTAGTGATATAACTTCCAAAATCATGATCTTTAAAATCAACTAAAAGCAAGTAAAGCTAGAGGGTTTATTTAGGATTTACTTTGGATAATGTGTTTTTTCTACTTTGCTGTTAATTCACAGTGGCTCTTTTGATTCTGCCTGTGGCTCTTTCTGCTACTTCTTGTCAGTTTCACACAATATTCATAGAAGAACTTTGAGCTGTCTTATGAGGCTGCAAGTTTTGTGGCACTGAAGAAGTAAGTGATGAGAGTATTTGAGAAGGGGATGACACTATTGAGGCCCTATCCCTTTTATAGAAGATCAGCATCACTTTTATTCATTTTTAAGATTAGATTTCCTCAAAGATTTTATTTACAGGGCCAGGGAGTTAGCTCAGTGGTTCCGGTGCCTGTCTTGCAAGCTCAAGGACCCGGGTTTGATCCCTGGTAACCACATACCATACTGGGCGTGGAGACTCATGCCCAGCAGCAACCAGTACCACATACCACAGTGCCGGGCATGGTGGCTCATGCCTGTAATCCCAGCACTTGGGAGGCAGAGGCAGGAGGATTGCTGTGTTATGAGTTTGAGGCTGAGTTGAGGGCCAGCCTGAACCACAAAGCAAGACCCTGTCTCAAAAAAAAAAAAACCTAAAAAAAAGAAAAAAAGATTTTATTTACAAATGATGTTAAATATAAACATATTTGGAGTATAAAATATTTTCCTGATGTTTCTCTTCCAATATTCTCTTTGTTTGGTCTTGCTTTAAACTAATTTATTTATTTGTATTAAACTTTTTAGCCTATCAGAACATAATTAAAAATGATGTGTTTGGATCAAGTATTTAGCTTGATTATAAGGTGTAGGGTTTCTAATGTCTAATTCATAACTTCTACATACTTGCAGTTCCATGTGTACAATAGCATGTAATATTAGTCATATTTTCTCATAAGAGAACAAAATACCTAATCCTTGCAACTGAAAGGAGATTTCTAGTTTGACTCATATTTTCAGAAGTTTTAGTCTGTGATGGGCTGGATCAAGGTAAAAACATAATTGCAGACAGGTCTGCAAAAACAAAGCTGCTTAGCTATTGGGGGCTAGAAAACAAAGTAGGGAAAGAGGTCTAGAAACAAGAGAAAAGGAACCAGCTATAGTACCTCCATAATCTTCTTGACTGGCTCAGAAGCCAATCAGGTTGAAAAATCCAATTTAACTCTTACATTCTATCCCTTGTCAACTGGACACCCAGATACTTGCCCTTAAATCATACATAATGTCCAAATAAAGACAAGGTTATAATGCAAGCTAACAATGTCACTATATTGTGAATTCTAACAATTGATGAATCCCTTACCAGACTCTCAAAAGTTGCATTATTTTTCAAAAATTCATTTCATAGTCTTTTCTGAGATTCAAGGTAAATTGTTAGCTGTGAATTCTCAATGTTGAATGTGATTATAATGTGTATATAAAATATACCAATAAAATAAATTTAAAAATTCAAAAGTCATGTTAGTTAATACTAGAATACAATGGCACAGGGTAATATTCCCATTTCAAAAGGAAGGAAAGGATGGATAGAGAAGAATCAGAGTGAATCAAGACAAAAACCTAGCAGTGCAAATATTAGGTCTTGTAGCTCTATCTCCGACATCTAGGGTACATAGTGGTGAGATGTGAGTTTCATAAGCCTTAGTCAGTCCTACTCGTAGGAGTCTGCTGGTTGCAGACTAAACAGTCTCCCTCAGTTTGGCTCTACTTATTGCTTAGTTTTCCTCAACAGATGTCTCATGTTGTTTGTATTTCTGAATTCCAGGACTCTCTACTGCATCATCAGCTTCATGTACTCACCTTTAAAGGCCACATTGCCTGGCCTAAAATCTATGTGGAAGCCTCAAGTTTTTTTCTTTTTGTATACTTAAGAAAACAAGCAACATATAAACAGTATAAAGAGCTTCCAGCACAAGCCAGGGCTTTTGTAGTATGGTTGCAGTGGTCTGTGAGTGCCTGGATGGCTGAGCATGATGACATAAATTGCAGAGAGTTAATTCCCTAGGGTAGCCTTTCTGGAGCAAGAGGTTTGATGGTTTTCTTCTCAAATGAAAGTTTTACACTTGTGCACCCTTGAGCTTGTACTGGGTGCAAATTGGTGCAGTCTTACGGATTCCTGAGATGTCCTCAAGAATCTTTCTTCTTTAGACTGAAAGTTCCGGGATATCTTTTTTAACAGTGTTAATCTCTTCAGTAGCTACACCTCCTTTCACCCTCTCTTCACAGCTTTTTTAGAACCAAAATTTATTTTTTTTTCAAGTATTACCATCTTGTTTTTTGCTTTCAAGGTAGGTGCAATACCACTGAGCTAAATTTCCAGCCTTTGCCTTCAATTAGCGTTATACATCTGGCTAAAAAGCCAGCAATATCTATATCAGAACCTGAACAGTGGACTTCCTTGAAATTTCTTCCATCCAGTCAAGTCCACCATAATTAAATTCAGGCTCTCTCATAATCTCAAGACAGGAGCTAAATGTTGTGCTCAGTTTATGATTTGTGAGCCCACTGTGTCAGATGTTAAGTCTAATCTCTCTCAGTTTTATCCAACAGTTCATCTGAGAAAATGTGAGCTTTCTTTTTTCTATAGCAAGCAAAAACTGATCCTGTTAAATTTAATTAAAAAGCATTAAATTAGAGAGTCAGTCCTTTGATGTGAACTAACTGTAATGTGCCACTAGACTTCTTGAGAAGCCTGTATTCAGAACTGTAGTGATCACTCATGACTAAAACGTCTTATGAATGAACACTGTCCAGTGGATTGAACAACGCTGTGAAGAGCGCTTGAGGTTAGAGAGAACTCATATTGGTGTTCCTTTCCCCTTAGCGAAGTAGTGAGTTTATCTGAAATATGAGCACTATTCCTGTAAGTTACATAATTAAAAGTAAACCAGAGATAGCAGGGTTTCTTTGAAGGAGGATCCAGGCACATTCAGAAAACAAAGGCTGATATTGATATGCAGTATGGAATTACCTTGAAAGTCCACTAGATGAAAATGAAAGAGGTTTAGGTTTCAGATAAGAAAACTTGGGTTTCCAGAGTCTTCTTTTCTGAGTTTTATTCTTTTGGAATAAAGATAAATAGATAAAGATAAATAAAGATAGATAGAATGAGATCAAATGATTGAGAAGGACCCCTTCTCAATGTGTCAATATTGTGGAAAACTGTTTTCTCTAGAACACACTTACACACACATGCACACATGCATACACGCATGCACATGTACAAGCACATGCTTACACATAAAATCACTATAAAAGTAATAATCTTGGGTTTTACTTTAAATAATATGATGGATGCTTTTCATTAATGAGATGGTGAATACTTTCATGGAGAATATTGATTTTTTATTAAGAAGTACTAGTTGTGAAAAGTTTGTAGGGAGATGTCACATAGGCAACCTGATATGCAAATTTGAAATTCTTAGGGAGTTTTGGGTTTGAGACAGATGGCAATTGATGTGTTCCACCAGAAAGAAAGTTTAGAAAAGAGGTAAAATTTCCAAAGAAGAGTCCCAGAGTTGTTATAAATAATAGAACAGTGGAGTACATGTATGACTTCACAAGTTGATTATTATTGTGGATGTCAGACTTTTGTGTTTTTTGTACTTTTTAAAAAAAATATCGAGCCAGGGATTTGGCTGGAGTGGTACCATGCCTACCTTGGAAGTACAAAGGCCTGAGTTTGAACCCCAGTACTACAAAAAACAAAATAAAAAATAAAAACATATTAGCATACTCTATTTATTGTTAAACTCCATGTTAATTTAAGTCTTTTTTTTTTTTTTTTTGAGACAGGGTCTTGCTTTGTAGTTCAGGCTGGCCCTGAGCTCAGCCTCAAGCTCACATCACAGCAATCTTCCTGCCTCTGCCTCCTGAGTGCTGGGATTACAGGCATGAGCCACCAGGCCTGGCACTGTGGTATGTGGTACTGGTTGCTGCTGGGTGTGAGTTTCCACTCCCAGTATGGTATGTGGTTACGGGGATCAAACCTGGGCCCTTGCACTTGCAAGACAGGCACCAGAACCACTGAGCTAAATCCCTGGCCTTAAGTCTAATTCTTAATAATACTGTTATTTAAGCAGAATTAGATTTGTTTGTGTTAAGCAAAAAGTGGATTGTTCACACTCCTGTAAGGATTTATTCTCTTGCCTTTTCTTGTGGTAGAGTGTTCACTTAAAATCTCCCTTTTTTGTGTGCTCAGTTAGTAACTCCTTACCTGCATATCTCAGAGAAAGTGAGTAACCTCTAGCACTTGAAATTGGGTTCATTAGTCTTCAGGGTGTTTGCGTGGCCTTTGCCTATGACTGACCGAGGAACAGAACATCCTCATTAGAGAAAGTGCTCATTTAGTTGTTCTTGATTTCTCATTTCATTCTCCAAATCTGTTTTATTGGATACTACTGTTCCTATGCTTTTAAGAAATGTACAAAAGAGCAGAGGAATTGGGTAACTAACCTAAATTCACTTACTGATTTGGTAAAAGTAGATTTCCTTCACTTCATCATGAACAATATTTTTACCACACCATCTACTGTATTTTCACCCTGCTTGTCCTCACTCCCACATTTGTGATGCTCATGGAAGAAGTTTTTTAAGTTGTTTCATCTCAGCCAAAATTGCTTTTCCATCAATTCATGTGTGATCTTGGGGCTAACAAATTTCTGGTATCTTGATTGGAAGTGCCATGTGTCTTGAATGGCCATCCATTTCCTTTGAGGGCTGATTGGAGATCTGTTTGTTGGAAAAAATGCATTGGTTGGGCTAGGGATTTAGCTCAGTGGTTCCAGCACCTGCCTTGCATGGGCCCAGGTTCAATCCCCAATAACCACATAACATACTGGATGTGGAGACTCATGCCCAGCAGCAATCAGTACCACATACCACAGTGCTGGGCATGGTGGCTCAAGCCTGTAATCCCAGCACTCGGGAGGCAGAAGCAGGAGGATTGCTGTGATGTGTGTTTGAGGCTGAGCTCTGGGCCAGCCTGAACTACAAAGTGAGACCCTGTCTCAAAAAAAAAAAGCATTGGCCAGCTTCTGCATGATGATGCTGGGCTGCTACTAGGCTGCTGAGATGGGAGGGGCAAGAAAGTGAGATGATAAAATTAGACTGGTGTGTGTAACAAATGCTAAAATTGTTCCTTCCGAATTATTTTCCCCTGCTGAGATTGCAAATCTTCAAAAGAAGATCCCTTTAACACTTTTTGGAAGTACCATGGTGGACTTTTTGACATCCTTCATCTGAAATAACAGAAATAAATGTTTTATCCAGTGTGATAATTTCAATGTAATTAGGATGTACTTTAAACAAGAAAGAAGCCTACATCAATAAGAAGGAGAAGTTGTTGATATTAATGTTCTAAGTGGAAAAAGAAAACATGCAATTCATTTATTTTTATAAATCAACAATATCATTTTATAGTTTGACTAATTTCTACAAAGTGAAAAAAAATTCTAGTTCCTGTTGTCCTCAGGAAACAAAGTACATTTTCAGATGCTGAAAACAATTTTTAACAAGTGTACAAGTTAGATTTAACCACATGATTGGATTGCTGTCTCTCTGCCTGCAGAAACACAGGCTCATGATGTTTGACATTCTCAATGACTCAACTCCCATTTGACCAGAAACTGCCTTTGAGTGATGCCTGCAAAACCTGCTGGGATGTGGAGGTCATCTTGTGACTCTCTGCAACCCTGCTTTTAGAGCTCGCCTGCCTGCATCTTTTTGCCTACTTTTTCTTTCTTTCTTTTTTTTTTTTTTTTTACAAACTATCAATGACCCACTTTTCAGTCTTTCTGTCTTTCAGATACTTGTGGCCAGAGAGCTCCCAATTTTCAATTTCTATTTGCTACTGCTATTACAAGGATGTGTGTAAAATCAATGTTAACTGTTTGTCAGTAGCCTATATGTGAAGACCAAAATCTCTTGCTTAGTGAATAGAGTGTGTAAAGCTTTATGCTTTTAACTTTCTTTTCATATTGTTTTCAGATTTTTCCTTGTACTGTATGACCAAACCAATAGTTATGGTAGAGTTTGTATTGTTTAGAACACTAACAGTTGTTAAATTCAATATACATAAGACTGAGAGTGAAGTACTTTCACCTTATTTATTTAAGAAAGATGTATACATCTGTTAGTATTTTCAATGCAGAAGGCCCTATTTTTTATGACATTTGAAAATTATTTTGAGTTGTAGCTATTTATTATTTCTGTAAAATAAAAATAGGCAAAAGAACTATAGGAGGTACAGTTTGGGGGATTGTCTCTTTAGGTTACCATTGCTACTGGAGCATATATTTCTGCAAAGTGTTGTATATTTTGTTCCAATAACAAAAAAGTAAGATAGATTTTGGTGCTAGAGAAGTGGGGCTGTTGCTGACTGCTATCTGACTACGTAGTTCAGAGGCCTTTGGAACAGGCTTGTGGGAGGAGTGTGGCAAAGGTTGCAGATGTTTGCTGAGGAAGTTGCTTTAGAATTCTGTGAGCCATATTTGATGGGACACTGACTGAAGCTCAAAAGACCAGAATGTTAACAGTATTGCACCTAGTAAAGACTAGGCTTAAGAGGTTTCAGTTAAGAAAATAGGTTCCACTGGAAGTTGAGTTCCAGGGTGTTGTGTTCTGGGAAAAATTTGTCTGCAGTTTGACATGTTCAGAGACTTTTCAAGGGACTGAGACTAAGAGCAGCAGAATAATTAATCTGGTGGAAGAAATTTTAAGGCATTCTAATGTTCAAGAGGTAGAATGGTTACTCTTGGAGGCTTTTAGCCAGCTCTGTAGATGAAGAACAAAAGGCACAGATCATTCCTGCAATCCCAGCACCTCAGGAGGCAGAGGCAGGAGGATTGCTGTGAGTCTGAGGCTAGCCTGGGCTACATAACGAGTGTATGAACTACAAGTGAGACCTTGTCTCGAAAAAGATTTTTTTTAGTTTGATCAGAAAGTAATGTTCTGCAAATTTGGGGCCTTCTAATGTAGAGGTTACTGAAAAGGGTAACATTAAAAATAAACCAAGTACTTTACAAGACAAAAGGAAAAATACCGTGAGGGAATATGAGGAACCAGTAAGGCCTCACCTTTTTCAGTCTCAAAAATCAGGAAAGCTGAAGATTGTTTGAGAGCTGAAGCTAGACCTATCTCTTTCACCGCGTACTAAACTAAAATTAAAGTAGATCAAAGATCCAAATATTAAAACAGAAACACTAAACCTACTGGAAAACAGGTTAGGCAAATCTCTTGGAGACACTGGCTAAGAAAAACATTTTATGAACAAACTTGTATAGCATGAGAACTAGCAGAAAGGATTAACAAATGGGATCTCATCCTATTAAAAAGCTTCTTCACAACAAAAGAAACCATTGGCAGAGCAAAAAGACACCCAACAATATAGGAAGAAATTTTTACTAGCTGTTCTACAGGTAAAGGGCTACTATCTAGAATGTATAAATAACTTTAAAAAATCACCCGCCCCAAATTTAAAGACCCAGTTCATAAATGGGCATCTGAAATGAACAAATATTTTTCAGAGGAAGAAGTAAGAGCAGCTAAGAAGTATATGAAGAAATGTTCAATATCACTGGTCATTTGAGAGATGCAGTGAAAACAACAATGACATTTCATCTCACTCAATAAAGAATGGCTTCTACCTTGAAATTAGCCAGCAACAAATACTGGCTAGGTTGTAAAGAGAAAGGAACCCTTCTCCACTGTTGGTAGGAACATAGACTGGTACAAAAACTATTGGAGATCAATGTGGAGATTCCTCAAAAAATTAGAATTAGAGGTCCCTTTTGGCCCTGCTATTCCCCTGGTAGGGTTATAATGAAAGAACTAAAAGATTCATTTCATAGTGTTATATGTGAACCTGTTTATAGCACCTCAGTTTGTGATAGCTAAGTCTTAGAAACAATCCAAATGTCCATCAACTGGAGAGTAGATAAAGATGATGTGATTTTTCTATAGAATAGAATAGAATAGAATAGAATAGAATAGAATAGATTAATCTGCCATAAAGAATGACAAGTTTGAGTCATTCATACTCAAATGGATGTACCTTCAGAACATTCTCATAACTTGAAATAAATAGATCCCAGGTGTGTAATACTGTATCTTTTCTATGATAAGAGAAACTGAAAAAGTCAATGAGTTCTAAAATATAGGTTAGCTATTGTAAAATAGAAACTATTGAAAGGGAAATGGGTAGAGGTAAGTAATGAGAGGAAGGAAAAAATTGTGATGGTAATAAAAAAAATGAAAGAAAGCTTATATATATAGGAGGTGGGGGTTTAGGGTGGAGAGAGGAAAGGGAAAAATAAGAATCAAATCATGTCATATACGGGTACAAATTGTCAATGCTGAGTGTGATCCTTATATGTGAATGAAATGTACCTATTTCACAATTTGAATAAAAAGATTGCTTTGAGAGCAGAGCCCCAAGGCACCATGCTCCAGAATGGTGCTGCCTAGGGAATTTGTATATAGAGATTTAGTTCATAGTGCTTAGTCATCAAGGCAACCACAAGCAAGATGCAAAATGACTCAACTATCTTTCTAGCTGATAATAGACCTTGTTGTACTAGTAGTTAGACAAGTTAGTTAGGTATCTTGTAGGCACTTAGATTGAATTGACCCTCAGAAAGCCCACATGAAGGACAATCAAGGAGCCAATATAGAGGGGAACCAAGAGACATTCGCTGGAAGTCAGCATTACAAAAGAAGGAAAAACTGCCACACCCATATAGGATAAATAGCAGTGATTGATATTCTAAGGTTTCACTTGGGTTCAGGACCAAAATTTTAACCTATCCGCTCCCCCACCCCAAAGATCCTTGACTAAAATTTCTTGCACTGTTGCTATGTGACTTGTTTTCTCAGTGGATCTCCATTTAATCAATATTACCTAAGTGACTATATTTGTAATCTTATTGAGTGATGATGGTTTTGTCTGACTTGTGATGTTTCATTGGATCAGTATTACCTAAGTGACTGTACTTGCAGTGCTACTGATTGAGTATAGTTTGTTCCACTTTGAACCTGCCTCACCTTGTGGCTTTGTTCCATAAAAACGCTCTAGGAAATGAGGTGGATGGGTTCACCCATTTTCAAGTCCCCTTCTGTCTTTCTTAAGCAGAAGCTTTCTTTCTCAGTAAACTTTTCCTACTCTTAGCTTCTGTTGTTCCTAGAATCCATTCTTGAATTTTAGAGAACATGAACATGCATTTCAGATCTAGCAGAGTTAGGCTTGTTTTCCATATCAGTGTCATCTACATAGTACTAGCTTGAGGCATATACAAAGTGCAAAGGTAATGGAATCAGGGAGGCTTCTCTCTGAATTTCAGAGTACCTAGGAGATCAGGTAGTGTGCTCCTGAGAAGGCTGTGTGTGAAGTGAGGCTGAAGCCAAGAGTGCAGTGGAGGCTTCAGAATATTTGAAAAACTAAGAGTGAGGAGCATTAGTGGCTCTGCCCACTAATGGATTTGCCCTTCCTGGCCCTATTTTCATCTTTCTTTTTACTCTTGGACACTTGTTGTCAAGTGTTTCTTTTCTCAACCCTGTTATTTACCAAGATCTCATTCTTAAACTTTCTTTCTCACTATCAGGACACTACTATTTAATGAGCTTTTATGTGAAATAAATTTTATGAGCTGACTAGATTTTGTATTTTTAAAATACTTTCTGAAAGTACATTTTTCTTTCTAACTCCTGATGCTCATATTGACCATGTGATTGTGAAGAGAAAACATTGGGAATTTAGCCCAGTTACAATTTTATAGCAAACAGTAATTATGAAACAGACTGAGTGACAATTAATTTAGAAAATTACCTGTGTTGTTCTCTGAGGAAAATATAGACTTTCAAAGAGATTAATGGGTATTTATAGGCTAAAGTAGATTTGTCACTTCAGCTGTGAAGATGATAGCAATATCCTCTTAGATACTGATTTTTAACTTTCAGGTTGTCTCTTTGTAGATGATCTCATTTTGTTCTGACCACAGCCCTGGAGACAAGACAGAGAAAGAGCAATTACTCCTCATATGCAGAGAATAATCACCTATCCCAAGGACTCAGGATCATAGTGATAGAGCAAAACTAGCTCCTATTTCTTTCAACAATGAGTCTGTGTCCTATTCATCATTTCTTGCTGTTCCTAAAGTTTTTGAAATAATTTTTCTTTTTCATTTTTGTTTAGTTTTACAAAAGTAATAATTTTTCTCTACTTTGATCTGATTGGTCTTTTATGTTCAGGCAGTTTGGAAAACAACATTCAGACCAAATTTATTCTATCTTTGGAATTAAAAAAATATGTCACTAAGGACCACACAAGGTAACCTTATCCCTGCAGAAATTCTAGCAATTCTAAATTCTAGAAATTTAGAAATTCTAAAGTCTTTATTTATCTTCCCATTGGATGGCATTTTATTTCTTGTATCTACAAAAAGTTGTATTTGAGGGCCAGGGATTTAGCTCAGTGGTTCTGGCACCTGTCTTGCAAGCACAAGGGCCCAGGTTCAATCCTTATAACCACATACCATACTGGGTGTGGAGACTCACGCCCGGCAGCAATCAGTACCACATACCACAGTGCCGGGCGTGGTGGCTCACGCCTGTAATCCCAGCACTCGGGAGGCAGAGGCAGGAGGATTGCTGTAATTTGAGTTTGAAAAAAAGTTGTATTTGAGAAGGTTCTCTTAAGACCTTTTTGTGTCTATCAGTGTAGAACACCTTCACAGGTTAGGAAAAGTGAAGAGAGGCATCTTGCGGACAACTCTGACTTGAGCGGGAGATGAACATCACTCTAGTTCTGTGTCCACCACTGATTCCTGATCCTCATCCATGCCTCCTCAGGTAATTAATCTGTAATGTAAAATAGTGGGACTATCTACTGGAGTTTTCCCCAACAAACTCTAATTTTCTAAGGTCTTCAATTTAAATTAGTGATTTCTGATTATGTCAGAATTTCCCAACCTGGCTGTTCCTAACAAATCACCAAGCTTTTATCTAATAGGGTAATAGAATCTATATTTTTATAATTAAATGATGAATATAATATTAAAGATGTGTGTGGCAAGGACTGCTATGCATGCAATAAACTTATTTCGTCTACGTGCTGACATATTGCAGATGACTGAGTTCTAGCCTCTGGAATGTGGCTAGAATGCATGTGCTTCTAAGTGTGAATAAAAAATACTCCGATACAACTGTATCTTTTTTCTTTGTCTCATCTCCTGCTCAAAAATAAAGAATTCTTAGTTTTAAATGATAGTGGAGACACACAAAAAAATGAATTTCTACATGGAAAGTGATATCTCAGAGATGATTAGACTACTCATGAGTAAGAAATAAACTATCAGTACACTGAGATTATCTTTTACTGCAGTCTGCATGAGAGTGAAATACTGTCTCAATACACAAAATCAAAATATGTATCATTGTGCTGTTGGTCAGGTGGTGGGAAACATAGACAAGGTATAAGACTAAAGATCTCTGTTGTACCATTGAAAACTATTTCATTGAAGTATTACCTGTGACCACTTGGAAGACCTGGACCCAGGACCTTGTAACTGTAGCAGAAATAAGTCTGTTCATTTGTGGAAGTGGCATATTAAACTCCCCCATTCCTGTTGTATTAGTGCTTATATGATTTTTCCATATCCATTCGTGCATATTTTATATAGTTAGGTCCACTGGTATTTGATACATATATATTTATAATTGTTATCTCTTTCTCTTGCATTGTTACCTTAGCAAGTATGTGATGATGTTCTTTGTCTCTTCGCTGTGGCTGTGCTGACTATTACTGACTTTAAAAAAGTATAGTAAACAGGTAAACCAGAATTGGTTAATTTTCAAGCAATGAATCAAGAGGATGAAGAAATTCTATAATTTAAACATTTTGCTGTTTGAAAAGTCACCTGTATCTGTACTCTGAATAATTGAATTTAAGACTAAAAGAGCTTGATTGAAAAAGATCAGTAAGGTTTTTTAGTTAAACAAATAGCTCAGATTAAGACTATTATTGTTCCACCAAGTTCTGTTCTTTCTGAGAACCTCAGTGTTGCTATCAAAAGGCGTAGGAGAAGTGTTAAGGCTAAGGAATAAGGTAGGTTTGAGAATAATTTTGAATGTTATTTCTGGCACTTGACTGGAAGTGACTTTGGCCTGAAAACAGTGGAAGGAATCTGTGCCCAAAGAAGGATAAAACTTCAAGTTTTCAACTGCTTATAGACCTTAAAATAACTTTGGGAAGGAAGTGGGCTATAAAAACTGTAGAATATACAATTATCCATTTTATATGTGGCTTATTGCTCAGTGGACAAAAGAGGAAGCTTTGGAATGTAGTACCTGTGGTCATGGAACAGAATGTGAAAACGGATACCTTACAGAGAGCAGAATTAGTTGTAAGTCAGGGTGGGAGCCTTCACAATGGTTACCCAGCAAGATTTTATTTTATTTTTTATTAACCAGGGACTGCACCTTAGAGTCTTTCCTATTTTGAACTGACTTTATTGTAACTATTACATCCCTACTTCAGTAAACTGTATACTTCAGTATATTTTGTGTACTAAATATTTGTGCAAGATTGGGAACATAACTTGATATTTACTTATTAGATCAAACTTTATATCCTGGGTGCTAGTCTACAAGAAACCATCTTAGGACCTTAGAGAAAAGATGGCATCAAAGGGAAAATCTGCTGATTTTTTTTTATCTAGTTAGTCTGTTCATTTGTGGAAGTGGCATTTCAAACTCCCCCATTCCTGTTGTATTAGTGCTTATTTGATTTTTCCATATCCATTAGTGCATATTTCATATAGTTAGATCCACTGGTACTTGATACATATATATTTATAATTGTTATCTCTTTCTCTTGCATTGTCACCTTAGCAAGTATGTAATGATGTTCTTTGTCTCTTCTGATTAATCTTAGCTTGAAATCTACTTTGAGAGTAGAATAGCCCCTCGTGCTTCTTTCTGGGTTCTTGTCACATGGATTATTCTTTTCTGTCTTTTGACTGTCAGTTTATGAATTTCTATTTGGGTTAAATTTGTTTCTTGTATGCAGCATATAATTGGATTTTCTTTCTTGATGCATTCAACCAACTGGTTTGTTTTGATTTGTGAATTCAGACCATTTACATTGATGCTTGTAACTTATCAACATTGACTTAGCCTTGTCATATTATTTTCTACTTTCCTGTTATTGGTTCCCTGTCTATCTGCTCTGTTTAATTGCTTACCTAGTGTGTTCATTCTGTTGGGATTAGTGGAGATGTCATCTTCATTATATTTTTCTAGAACATCCTTCAGATCTTTTTGGAGTGCTGTTTTGGTGGTTGCGAATTTTTTTCAGGTGTTCTTTAATATGAAACTGTCTTTTTAAAAATCAAATTCAAAAGATAGTTTTGCAGTATACATCATCTGGGTTGAAGGTTGGTTTATTTTAGGGCTTTAAATGTTTCACTACAAGGTCTCCTTGACTTAAGGGTTTCTCCTTGTGATTTTGAAGTGTATTCCTTTGTAGGTGATTTGTTTCTTTTCTTTAATAGCTTTTAGTTTTCTCTTTTTATGTTGAATTTCTGGGATATTGACTGTCATATCACTTAGTGTAGTTTTTATTTTTCTGATTATAACTACTTAGAGTTCTATATGCCTTATTTACATGTATCTCAAGTTCATTTTCTATGCTTGGAAAGTTTTTTGGCATTGCTTTTTTCAATATTGTTTTTATGTTCTTTGTGCTATCTTTTGTTTCTTCATTGATTCTGATTAATCTTATGTTAGTCTTCTTTGCACTGTCTACCTTCTGTTGGGTTGATTTTTAATGGTTCTTTGCTATCTTTACAGATGTTTCATACGATAATTCCCAAAACAACCATGTTTTCTAGATCTGTTACTCTGCTTCATATACTTTTAGCAGAACTTTTAATCACCTGAATTTCTGTTTGAGTTTGCTTTTTGAAATCCAGTTCTTTTCTGTGTCATGGTTTCCCTTTCTTTCATAAGCACCTCTTTTTTAAAAATCTGCATCTTGTAGATTCACTAGTTATTTCCTTCACTATACAAGTCATCTCTTTAATTACTTGTTTCTCTTATGTGCAGAAACATATTAATCTGTTTTATTACTTCTGCTGTCATAATTTCATAAGATTGAGCTGGATAGCTTTTTATTTCTAATACTTTAATGCCTTCTCAATATGTCCTGGGTAAGTTGGACATTATGGGTTACCTATGGCTTCCATGTTTCTCTTTTTCTGTGTGGAGTCTTTTAAATTGCTTATGATAGATATTTTTATTTCTAGCATTGAAACTTCTTTACTAAATGACTTCTTTTCAAAGATGCCATCTAGACATAGCTAGCTTTTGGCTTTAAATCTGTCTCAAGATCCTGCCTCTTCAAATTATTAGGGATGACATGTTGTTGCCTGTTTGACCTATAGCCTAGTTCTTTGGTACTGTACTGTAGTATTGCTTATGACTTCCAGTAGTGTTTATGACTTCTAGGTATTAGTATAGAAAGATTGACCACAAAATCTATGTCACCTTGATTAGAGAGGCACAGCCAGTAACAAAGTAGCATCCCACATAGGTTGAAAAATGACAAACTGTGATAATTTTTAATTTGTCACCTTTAATGATATCTAAATTTTATAGTTAAATAACAAAATGAGAAAATCAGATGATAAAATATACAGTAAATATCCCATCAATAATATGATTTTATTCTAAGGGGAGAAAATTTAAAGTAGATAAGTTGAGAAAATAGAAATCAAAGAGAAATAAAGAAAAAACAGAGATTAGAACAAGGATAAAGGAAAAGGAAGCTTATTCAGGCCTTGAGAAACTTGTGAAGAAGATAAATGAGGAAGAAAAAAAGGAAGAAACAAAAAGAATATAACAAAAATATATAAACAATCTTCACATTCATGAAATATCTAAAAGAAACAATAAAAACCCCAAAGATACAAACAAGATGATAAACAAAAGAAAGAAAAAAAGTGAAAGGAGTTTCTCTGATTTCAAGCCTGTGGTTGTCTTTTGGGTCTACAATTTTGTGGTAGTGTCCAAGTCAGGATATGACTCTGCTTTGGCTGGCAGACAGAGAGTAAGCCTGCAGTAGGATTAGGAAGGAGTACTGATTCTCATACTTTCAAATCCGTACAAGTTCAGGGTGATCATGGCCCCTGGTGATGATGTTAGGACATGAGCCTGAAACACTCTGGGTGTCTCTTGCAAGCTTGACTATGGCTCCTTATCCCTGTAAGCCTCCCTGAACCTACACATCACCCATGATTGTCCTTCACCCTGTTACTATGGTGTTTTGACTAAGAGTCCTGAGATGAAGCCAACCCATGGCTGTTTCAAGCCCTAGATTTAGTTGGCCCCTCCCTAAAATTGTGATTGGACAAGGAGCCTAGGGGACATGGAAGACACTTGGGTGTTAGTCACTCAGGAGCTGTTGTAGCGCCCAGCATCTGCTGCTCTGCTACACTGGTGCATTCCTGCCTGGAGCCCCCTGGAGTCACCTGCCCTCACTGTGTCTCTTAGATTTGTTCTTCTCTCACACCATGAGCCAAGAGCCAGGGAGAAAGTGTACGAAGGTCTGTGTCTTCACTTTCTCTGTAGTTTTCAATTTTCCTCTCCAATCCTTCTTTAGTCATGGGAATTCACCTCCTCCCTTTTCTTCCTTAAATTGTTACTATGCAGGGTCTGGATTCTGAATTTCAGAGGTTGATGGATTGTTTATGGCTCCTCCATCTTTCTTAAAGTGCCTCTCTCATTTCTTTAGAGATTATCTGTAACTGCTAACTACAGCAGCAGGCTTGAGTAGCGCAACAAGAAATGACTGGTCCACAAAGTCTATAATATTTCAGCTATCCTTCATAGAAAAAGATCGATGACAACTTTTCAAGGGCATGGTAGATGACAAAATTCTAGATTGCTGTATCATGTCAGGAAAGAGTATCCATTATCTCCTATTAGATTTTTCTGGAGTAAAAAATCATGGGAGTGGTGAGGTGGTGGGGGAGGGGAAACAAGTAAAGATGTGCCATGTAGAGGAACCTAATAACTCCAACTACCGTAGACATTACACACCATAAGATGTACTAAGATTAATAATATCAACAAGGTGAAAAAAATATGATAAAGGAATTGGTAGAGAAGAAAAGGAAGGGAAGGGAAAGAAGCAGGGATTAAAAATGAAGAAGCTGTGGTATGTACATACACACTCCCCAGGATGATTATAAACTGTATGAATTGAAAACAAGTACTAACAAAAAAATTTTAAAAAGTTGACAATCAAGGTTTACCATTCCATACTCTAACTCCTCTAATATATTGAAGTTATTAGGTTATATACTGAATGAAAGTATTTTGAGAAGGTTGCAATAGGAAATTAGAATTATAGGCCTAGGGAGAAGGGTTTCAGGACCTTCCTAATTAGCAAGGTGACATTGGACAGGTCGTATGCTTTTCTGAGCTTTGGTTTCTCATTTATACTTATTCTACCAGGATTTTTTTTTATCATCTCCATGATCAGGTGGTTCAGTGGAATGTAATATCTTCTTTATTGCCTAAGGTACTTAAACTTCCAAGCCTTAAATAAAAGTAAAATTCCCCAAGAACTGTGCTCAAAATGTACTTTGTGATGTTAACGACTGCTCTTTTTCTTTGTTTTGCAGTATTGGCGATCAAACTCAGGCTCTTGTGGTTACAAGGTAGGTATGGTACCACTTGAGCTAAATCCTCAGTCCCAACAGCTGCTTTGTTAAACATGTGGTTGCTATTGCTGCCATATCTGCAGATGAAAGGCATCTGACTTTAACTTGTTTTCTCATGTGTCTTAAAGAGCTAAATAGAAAATTCAGTTGACCTCACTTTTCTCTTTTTTTATTTTTTTTTCTTGCCCAATCAGGAAAGAAATTTTTGAGCACTATGATTTTCCATGGATAAGCACTACTTCTTAAGACATGTTGGGCTTATTCAGTACATGTATGGCAAATGTCATTTACTGTTTATTAGTTCTTCATTGAATGTAATTATACTATTCTTATGTTTGATTTTAGATTTTTATTTATATATCTTGTATCTATAAAGATGAGCTCTGTGTATTTGACCCTGGAATGTATATCACTACATTCCAGTCTGAGACCCATTAGCTCAAATGCTAGCTTGTACCAAATTCAATTTTTTTGTACTTCCAATTATTTAAAAACATTTCAAACGTGTGAGGTTTATCATTTAGAGACATCTGCTTTTTGTTCTCTATGAAATCTCACCTAATAACTGTTACCTGCTATATTATAGGAACTTGTAACTAGAGTCCCAAGCTGTGATTGCTCTTCAGAATTCTCTGAGCCAGAGTCCCTGCCACATTTCTTAGCAACATGACCTAATGTGTGATCATTATCTGTAATTCCCTTGTTCTCTGGATGTTCCCAACTCTACTGCTCTGATGCCTCTGACTCCTATTCTATAGCTTCAGATTAGATTTATGCTTTAACATTGGTTGCCTCTCATTGCAATCCTGTCAAAATGTCACCCAAGAAAATTTGTTGTTACCCTTGTGGACATAACTTTTTGCTTGCTCAGCCCCAAGTTTCTCTTCTGTGGACTAAATGTTTCCTCTATAATTCATACATTAAAGCTCTAACCCTAGTATTATGGTGTTTGGAAGTGGGGTCTTTGACAGGTAATTGAGTTAGATTAATCATGAGGATAAATGCTTTCACAATAAATAAGAGACATGAATTCTCTCTCTCCCTGTGTGTGAATACAGCGAGGAAATGCCATGTGAAGATATAACCAAGACGAGGGACCAGACTAATGACCTAACCATGGTGACATCTTCATCTTGAACTTCCAAATCTCAGAACTTGCAGAACCTCAGAGTAAATTCATTGTCATCATGTTCACACTGTCCAAGGTATGCTAATTTATGATAGCACATGAACTAAGTCATTTAAACCTAGAAATTGGATTTATTGATTATTGAAATGGTACTCCTAGATAGGCTGATATTTTCCTGGACTTTCATGATCCTACATAACTCTCAGTCTTTCCTGGCTACCTTACTTTATAATATTACTGTGGTTACTCTTTATACGTCATTCTGATTTTCCTGTTAACAGTAATAATTATATTTACTTTCCTGTCTAGAATATAAACTTCAAGGGAGAGCATTTTCTGTTTTATTCATAGCTGTTTCTCTAGCTCCCAACATAGCTCCTCCACCTAGAAAATAACAGATGAATTTTCTTGAATGATTGAGTTAATACATGAATACTGGCACTATCATTAAACTTTGTGCAACCCTTTTTTATTCACATGCCATGGTAGATACCTTGGTTCAGCTAACTCTCTTGTGTCTTATTAATTTATAGTTCAGAGGTTATACTCACAGCAGTAAATTATTATCACATGAACTTTTAAACTATGTTTTCTTATTTAGTGGGTATAAGTGTTCTTTTTTGAATGCCTGCATTATATTTAAAAATTATACCTATGCAAGTGAAGAGAAACAAATTTATCTGTACTATACTTTCAGCATCAACTAATGGAATTCCTTGCTAAAGGTGGCTTAAGCGACCAGAGTTTGTTTTTCTCCCCTACTAAGGCTCATTAACTTTGCATCTAAGGTATTTTTGCTACAGAACTGTATCTGATAGGGGATTGTCTTCATTGTCATGTTTCTTATTCGGGACATATAAAAGGGTTTGGAGATATAGAGGTGATATAAAGCTTGTCTCACTTCCATGACTTCTCCGGACTAGTTATACACTCAAGACTTGCAACAAGTAACTATTGGGTTCATAGAGCTGGGATCCAAAGAGATGCCAGGTCTTTCTCATCTTATGATCAACATAAAACTCAACTCTGGTTTTGAGGATACAGATAAAGAATGGCCTGGTGTGCAAGTGTGGTGAGACCTGCAGGCCCTCATTCCCATGGCTTTGTCCTGCCTCTATTTTGCAAGATTTTCTGCCCAGGCATATCTGGCTGTCTATAGGTTTCAATGCTATTTCAAGAGCCATAACCCTTGCTTATTTGCTTTTTAAGGTGTGGAATGTTTAAGCAGTTTGAAACAGACCCTATTTCTCTTATTTAGTCAAGTTAAAAAGTCTAGAGTTTTTGCTACTTAAAGTGTGGTTTATTTACTGCAACATTGGCATTACAAAACCTTAGACTTCTATTGAATCAGAATCTGCACTTTAATAAGATCCTAGGTGATTCCTGGAAGCATGCAAGTTTTGGAAACATTGGAATACTAGAATTAGTCTGTGCATATTGTTGTCCTTGTCATTATCATCGTAATGACCCTTACTATTAAGATTTCAGTCTCCTACTACAGAGAATGACCAGCTAAAATGAGAGCAGTTTTATAGCTTAAACACAGACTCCTGTTTGTATCTCATTTTCTCAGTGGGATCTATGAGAGAATCTTTCTGAGAGCTTGAAGGAAGAGTCCTACTAGAAGAGCTGTGTGAGAAAGGGACCTCAGACACTCTAAGTTTGCCTCTGCATCACGTAATTTAAAAAAATAAAACATGTACTTCTGAGCCTTACCCTTAATATCCTGTATACGGAAGTCCTCTGTGGGGCCTTGGAATGACTTTAGGAGTATCCATAGAGCCACCCTCATGCCATTTTACATGAGAGCACCTGGGAATAGCAATTTGGGTCCCATTTCTTCTATGTGATGCTGGCATTTTTACTCTTACACTTCTGATTCATTTTCAGTGACCTCAGATTAAGCGTTTTTACTATGAGGGGAATCACTAGAAATATAAATATATCTTGAATGCTCATGTAGACTCCTGAACTCTTACTGCTCTAAAAAGTAACACCCCTCCTTTCCTTTCCCATGTACCATGATGGCAAGAATTCCAAACTGGTCTTAGTATAGTTGTATCATGGTTTGATTTCATTTGGGGCCAAAGATATCAATCACTTTACAGATAAGATCTGCATAAGCAAAATGTTCTGGTAGTTATGGACAAGTTGCTGAACCTTTCTAGATTCCTCAGCTGTAGGATAAAATTGTTGAGTGGGAGTTCCTTTAACTGAAATCCACTGTAGAATGCTACTAGGAAGACTAGCTTCTAATTCAGCACCACCATTACTATAATAGGAATGACCATATTGGACAAGCTGAAGTAGCTGTATTGCCTTTCCAGAGATTAATGTGCATTAATATTTACTCAGCACAGATGACATTTAGAATGCATTTTGATTAATGTTCCTGAAAAAATAAATAAATTCCTCATACCAGCCTGGGACCTGAGTTGTGTAGCCTGCATTTGTTTTGAGACAGAGAAAGGTGAGACATCTAATTTTTCATTTTTAATACTGAAAAATAAGTTTTATTGAATCAGTTTTTTGGCAGAATCTTTGCTTTTTAGAGATTCTAATTAAAGCCATATTTTAGGAGTCTAAAGGATGATACTCAGTTGTGCTATCTGTAAGATGAGAATGTATCTTTTAAAGGAGCAATTTAAATCATTAAGAAAGTTCAAACTCATAGTCACGTGGAATCCAAGCTTGCCTCATAGAAATGCCAAATGCAACCCAGAGAGTCTTTGGCTGACATCAATTCTAAAGTGCAGATGATCCAGGAAGTCACAGCAGAGTAGGAAGGAACGCTGTGGTTGGGCAATCAATTGTTACTGTACCTTAGCCAAGGAAGGCCAGGATGCACAATCAGTGCCAGGCACATCCTCCCACCGAGCACAGTTTCACTGTTCTCTGTGTTACCTTTTCCATTACTGGGATTTCATGCATCTTTTTGTCAGGGATCAGGAGTTGACAGATTCCAGAGAGGAGCCAGAAATGTTGGTGCCTCAAAGTATATCAAATTGTACAAACATGAATTCTTTCTTACACTACAATCTATGCTTGCTGTTTTAAAACATCATAGATAAATATTACAATACTCTTCTTACATATTAAAACAATCATCTCTATGTTTTTCATGTAGAAATTGTTTTTTTCTTAAACAGCAGAACCCCATTGTGTACAACCCAATGACAGGGTGAGCCAGGCACGCAGGTGCTCAGCTGTTCAGTTTTCCTTCTTAAATCCTCATCACGTCTGGGAGTTCCAGTGTCAGAAACACAGTTCATAATCTCCTGCTGTATTTTACCATCTCTGTGAAATTTACTTTTCTTATTTGAAAATCCTCATTGACATCATTCAGCAATCTAGGAAAATGTTTGCATATTAATTATTATTAATTTTTGGAGGGATCTCCCTAGGGTAAGCCCTTTCTCATTTCTCATTCCTTGGCTCAAAGTCTTTCTCTGGGAGACACATTTTTCTGGTCAAAAAGGGCTGACTGAAGTTGTCTTTTCTGTGCTCCAAAATAGTACTTTCAGTGACTCTGCTTAAATCCTCGCATATACCTGTGTCAGCTGTAAAGGAGAGCATTAAAGCAGAGCAATTGCAGCTTATTTTCAGGTCAGACTCCAAGCAGAGAGATCTTTTCCCACATAAAATAGGTTATATGCGCTTTCTCTAATAAGCAAGAAAATATAAAACTTCTGACTGAAATTCATCAGCCTCACATAAAAAGTCATGCTGAAAAGCAGAGCGCTGCAGTGCGATGCAGCCAGACCCGAGTCGCCAAGTGGAGAATGCGAGTGGAAGGTGACAGGATAGCGGTCTGCCAGAGGAGTTGCTTCAGGCCAGTTCAGAAGTTACAGGTTGCACTTTAGGAAAATTTATTAACAAAGACAGGATTATTTTAGATCAATGAGAAGGCCCCTGAGGCAGAGAGCAGGCCCCACATGTAGGGACAGAGAGAGAAAAGAAAGTCATGGGACATATAGAGAGGGAGTATCTGGATATTGCCTTACCACACTGGTAAGGGACTTGGGACTAAAAAAAAAAAAATCTTGAACCTAATCTACATCTTTGGGAAGTCATCTTTGAAGAATGTGTGTGGCAAGCTGTAGATACACAGAACCTTGTTTTACGGGACTGTGACACAGAAGTGCTGGCCAGACCACTGATGTTCTACTTTCATTTTTTTGGAAAATTTTAAATATTTTTTTGTGTATATTTTTCCACCAAAGTCTTAACTGGCTTTTCAACTCCTATGAAAAATTTCCCTCACTTTAAGAACCAAGTTTGTGCTACTTAAATGTATATTAAAAGAGTTTCATGGATTATTTGGTGTATGTTTGTCTACACTTAAAATCTGAGAAGGTCTTGTGCACCTCACCATCCATGGTCCTTGTGAATTGTGATATTTTCCACACTGGTGCTGAAATCTAGCACTCCTGTGCTGGCTTGAGCAGCATGTGTACTAAAGTTAAGAATCTAGCACTTCTTTAGAAGTTTTGTCAGAAAAACCAATTTTGTAAATCTTTTCACTTTTTCTTGACCCCTAATCAGTATTCTTAGCAAGTATCTGGGTGGGAGAAACTAGGCTCCCAAGCACCTGCATATTATCTTCATGAGACTGGATAATTTCTGGCTGTGAGTGCTTCATGTTAGATGTTTCCTATCACTTTCACATTGCTGGAATTTAGAGTTGTCCTCTTCTCCCGGGTACCTGTGGATCAGCCACCATTCATGGTTTTCTCTTCACATCAGCATAGAAAGTGTTCAGTAAATATTTGTTAAGCAAACATGTGATCTGAGACAAGTAGGGATGGGGAGTATTTATTATATTTTTAGAATGATGAATTTATTTTTAACTTATATTTGAAAACAAAGAAATTGTACATATTTATGAAGATGTGATTTTTTTCAATATATGTATCTTATATAATTTCTCAATCAGATTAAGAAAAAATCTGTGTCCTCAAATTTCATAATTTCTTTATGATGAAAATATTTGAAGTTCATCTTCCATCTTTCTAAAATATCTGCTATGTTATTTTTGTCTATAGTTACCCTGCTGGACAATAGCACACTGTAACTACTTGCTTTTATGTTACTGTAAGTTAGTAGCATTGATCAACTTTTCCCCATCCCTCCTTGTATCTTACTCTCTCAGCCTTTGGTAACCATTATGTTATTCACAACTTGCATGACATCAGTCTTTTTAAGTTAACATTTGAGTATGATAATTAAGCACATTGTCCTACGCTTGGCTTATTTCACGTAACATAATGTCCTCCAGTTTCATCTATGTTGTTACCAATGTCATTTTATTTTTCTGTGTGTGACCAAATAATATTCAACTGTGTATACATACTGCACTTTTTATCCATCAATAAATTGATAGTCCATCAATAAATGTCTGGCTTAATTTTATATTTTGGTTGTTGTGAATAGTGCACCCCCCTAAAATGGTAGTTCAGCACTCTATTTAACAACCTGATTTTATTTCCTTGGGTATCTATCTAGCAGTAAGAGTTCTGGACTATGTGGCATTTTTAATTTTAATTTTTTGAAGAACTTGTGTATTATTTACCAAAGTGGCTCTACTAACTTACATTTCCTCCAATAGTATGCAGTGTTCCATTTTCTTCACGTTCTTGCCTGCCACTGGTATTGTGTCTTTTGATGACAGCCATTCTTACTGGAATAAGACACCTTTCCATTATGGTCTTGACTTGCATACTGAAAATGCAGAAGAAACTGTACCTATCTGTGTAAAGCCGTGTTCAGGTGTCATCAGAGTCACAAACTCAGAGTAAAGCTCAAGCTCCTTACAGCGACTTCAGTACCCTGAACACGGCCACCCCATTGCTTATAGCTTCCCCCTTGTTCACTATGTAGCAGCTATTCTGGCTTTCTGCTTTTTGTTGAGTACCACAGGCACACTGTTGTTTTGTTACCTTTACTTTGGCAGGTACCCTACCTGGGGAGGTCTTTCTGCCTGAAATTCACCTGTTGTTGCTCACATGTGAACTCCTCAGAGAGATCTGAACACCCTGTTGTTAAAATTGGAACTGAACCCCAGCCCAGTCCTGATACTCCTGATCCTTCATACCCTGCTTTTCTTGTTCTATTTTCCCCAGCACCTACTGAATTCTGATATACTGCTTGCTTTCCTCATTTGCTAGGTCTGTTCTTTGTTGTCCATCTCTCTGTTCCAGTGATCTCTACAAAGGCAGAGATTTGTTTTTTTGACATATGTACATCAAAACAGTGTCATATACATAGCAAATGCTTGATAAAGAGTTTTTGAATGAATGATTAAAAATTCATATTCTCCTTATTCTTTAATATTTCAGGACTTTCCAAACCATATAAAATAAAGAGTGAAGCTAAACTCTGTCTCTGTCTCTGTGTGTGTGTGTATGTGTGTGTGTGTGTGTGTGTGTGTGTGTTGTGTGTGTTGCATGTGGATAGGAAAAGCCCTGTGCCCCCATCTATACTTGGTTGAGATTGAAGACAGCCACACTGAGATCTGCTTCCTTCCTGTCTCCTATCAGACTGGTACAGTAATATCTCTTTTATACAAAGAGTACAGATTTCATTAATAAAAGCTCTAATATACCTTTAATAAAAGCTTTAATATACCTCTAATGTACCTTTAAAAAGCATTATATCTTTAATTCTCCAATTAGACTATGTAATACACTGTTAATATTTGCAGGTATCAATCCTTTTTTTAGAATCTAATTAATCGAATGTTTCTTTTCTTGGAAATATATACATATAAACACACCAAATTTTCTTCTATTTAGAAAGTATTCTGGGAACACTTGCTGGTAAGAACCTTGTTTCAAATTGAGTAAAACGTATTTTCTTTGGTTTGAATTAAGTAATATATTTTGTCCTTATCCCATTCACTATTTCACATCTAACTCTGAAACATTTTGAAATAAACATGCTTTATGAAGTGATAGAATGGCAGAAATATCTTTTGTAGAATTTTGGTTGCAGCCTCTATTTTTTAAACTCACTGATTCTTGGTATTTGTTTCCCAAAAGAAGTTGGCTGAATCTGAAAATGTATCAGTACTTTTAAATGCTACTGCCCTGCTATAGTGAGGCTGTGTCATTTTAGTGGTCATCTAGCACATCATTCCTGATGCTGTGCAGTCCCACTTGGGTGACATCACTTGAGCTCCCTGTGATGTCAGGCACATTGCTTTAGATATGTTGGCTTCCTTTTTAAAGGTGAAGATTGCTTACCTGTTTAAAATTTTATCATATGGCATAAGGTCCATTAACTTCCACATCACTACAGCTATGAAAGAGGATGTTAAAAACATTCCAGAATCATGAAATTTTCATATGATTGACCGATTTTCTTTAAAATGATATTTACATATTTACAAAATAAATTGTAATAAAATTACCCTTTTTGTGAATATTTGTAAGTTTTTTAAAAAACAACTGTCTAGGCAAATGTACCATGAAACATGTTTCTGGCTGTCAGAACAGTAAAGGCATTATAGTATGTAGGGAAATACCAAGGGGCTGCTATGCAGAACCCCAGAGAAGTCTCTGCATCCATCTCATTAGGCAAATGTATCAATCAGCTAGAGATATGCATTCAATTTTCAGACAGAGCTATTGTTGTGGGCTATTAGAAACCATTGGTTGTTTAACTATGACTTAATAAATTGCTGATATTTCTTTTGTAACAGATTTGTCAAGATCAAATTCTAATTCTCCTAGAAATATGGAGACCACATATGTTGTGGTCTGAAATGTTTTCACTGTTGTTTGGAGAATGAGGTAGCTCCTTTGTAAACTAATTCTAACTTGTTAGTGGGGTCAGAGTAAAAGGTTGTTTGGAAGCATTTTTTCCAATGTTCTGCATCCTGGCACCCCCTTCCCTCTGCTGCTGTGTTCATTGGAGCCTTGATCAGCTCATTCTGGATGCTGTGTATCCACTGGCCTGGAATGATTATTTCACATTTTGAAAATATGAAAGATTAGGAATGACTATGTCTGCAACAACAACAAAAGGTTTTATGTTTTCACCAAAGCATTTATTTCTCTAAATTCATCAACCATATATTGGTGTTGTAATGTTAATCTCCACTTGATCCCCACCAAGCCCCAATGGAAATGCTCAGGCAGATTGCATTTCCACCCAGGACTTTTCCAGTTTGTTTCACCCTGATTTACCTAACCTCTGTCTTTTACTTCATGTCATTCTTGTCACAAGCATTTGGGCAGGGATGTTGCTTTCATGATTCATGTTATTTCTACTATTTATCAAAAACTTTGTCTCTAATCTGAACATGTTCAGAGTTGATATCAAGAACAATTCTAATAGTAGGGATTGATAGTAAAGGTCAGCTTCTTTACTATCCTGTGAAGAATTCTTTATTGACATGGGAATGGTTTCTCCCTAGTGGAAGCCTTTAGATGTGCCAAGCTGACTTCTAGGTGCAGCCTCTCCCTCCTCTGTGAGTGAGCAGAGAGTAGTAGAAGAAAAAGAGAGACTTTGCTTCTTGCTAAGGTGTAGTACATCCTGGTGCTGATGAAAAACTTTATTTGTTAGAAATGTTAGTATTATACTGATATCAGGTTTGTGTTCCAGAACTTCACTTATCCTCCTTGTTCTCCTATTTGAATTATGCACATTAAGTCTGGTCCCTTTTCTAGCTCCTTCACCTACTGAGACAAATACCAGCTGAAACATGAAGGTTAAAAATTATTTTGAATTATTATAATAATAACATGTTCACTGCTTAATATTTGGAAAATATAAGCATGAAAGTTAGAAGCTAGAAATAATCTTTTACCATCATTTTTCATTTGGCATATTTTTCTACTTTAATGTGTTTTCTTCAGGTTTGATAATATTGTGTGTAGTTTTAGATTATACTTTTTAAATAAGAAGTAAGTTTAAACATTGTCTTTCCATTTAAAAACATCCAAAAACTTACTCCAAACATTATTAATGTTAATTATTAATACTTACATTACTTTGGTAAAATTTTATGACCACACCTGATATCTTATTCTATGAAGCCAACAGAAGAGAATTTTAAAAGTGACTTTGCTGTAGGCCAAAAATATTTCAGAATGAAACCCATGCTATTTTCTTCTCAAGGTGGGTTCAGAATTGTTAACATTCACTCTTCATGCTTCAGTGGAGAGGCAAGCAGGGAGAAGTGATTATTTCCAAACACAGCCAAGAATATTTCCATTTATTTGTTTTCCTCTTTCACAGTAGTGTATCTCTGACAAATATCAAGATCTGGCTGCATGGTCAGTGTCTGACTAGGCAGAAGGCTCTGCAGTGTGTATGGAAGGGGATGGCTGCAGGTGGCCACCCTCAAGGCTTTGGGTGACCTGGTTGTGCCTTAACTGGTATTTTTCATGGCAGTGTATGATCAGTGACCATTTTCTCTCATTCATATCCCTTTGCAAAAGTTTTAAATCAGCACTATCCCCCCTGGAGCTTCAAGCTTGAAACAGGATGAGTTTTTCTGCGTCCCAATTCAATCTTTTAGCCTGTACTAATTGCGTAGAGCCATTGGAAAGATATAGAGAAGGGCCGAGAGTCCCATTATGAATTCAAATAATTTAATGTCATGGAGTGATGTCATTTGAACACATAATCGTCATCATAACTACAGCCAAATGTTATAGAGATCTGGAACATCATAGAATTGGCTAACTTCAGGTCCTGATAAGATGCTAGAAAAAAAGAGTAACAGTTGATTTGCAGTCATCTGCAGCAAAATGTAATTGCCATTGCTCAGATTATGATTAGAAAACACTTGATAGTTGATTTCAACACTTAAAAAATAATGTAGGATGTATCTATAGCAGAGAAATCGGACATTTTCTGACATTTTAAATTGTCACTTGTAGTGTTGCATTTCTTAAAAATTCCAGTGAAAGTAGCTAGCCAGAAAAGGCTGTGAATTTTTGTTAGGCTTAGTGGTGTCCACTTGCAATCCCAGAATGTAAGAGGCTGAGGCAAGAGGATGGCTGTGAGTTCACAGCTAACCTGGACTACAAAATGAATTCAAATCCAGCATGAACTACATAACTAGACTTTCAACACCTCCTAAAAAAAGAATGTCAATTTTTGGTTTGACAGATTGTAGTCTGAATATGGACAATGCTTCATTTAGCTATGTATTCTTGGAATTCTAAATATGCCAATATTAAGTACATAGAAAATACTGTTGGCATGTAGATGGCATGAAATAAACAATAATGTAATATTTTAATTGATTTCCACAGGGAATTTATTTAGAAAAACTCCTTTAGGGATAGAAATTAGGTTGTTTAAGTTTTTTTTTTCTCTGCTTATCATTTAAATGCCAATGTCTTTCCAGGTTTCAGTCCTTGTTTCTTGCTTTGTCTTATATCTGTTGTCTCTTAAGCTGATTCATTTGTTGATGATTTATTAATTCTATGCTTAAACTACTACTTTACTATAATAATATATGTCTTTGTTACCAGTCAGATGTGTTTCCTGAGTTATCTATTGAATTCTTACTAGACTTTTCCACTTATACAATCCCCAACACCTCCAAAAAAAACACCACCATGTGTATTGACTGAGTACAGCCCCTTCTTCAGTTTACTGTTCAGCTAGTGCGTCACTTTATTTTAATGGTTTATACTTATATGTTTCCCAAAGCCTTACATGCTCACTGGCAGAGATGTTGGGAAGGCACTGGATTATTCACTTACTAGTGAATTAGCTCACTTATAATTTTGTAGCCAAATGTGATGTTGGGAGGTGAAGCCTAGTTAGAGGAGGTGAGTCAGTGGAGATGTGGCCTGGAAAAGTTTGTCAGTGTCCTTCACCCTTGTGTACATCCAGAAGCCAGGCCATGAGCTCTTTCTTCTCTGCTGTGTCCTTCTGTTATGCAGCTTTGCCTTGGAGCCTACCAACCATGGACTAAAACTTCTACACACTATGGACTAAAATAAACCTTCCTCCTTTAAGTTGTGCTTGTTGGGTCTTGTGTCTTATCAAAGAGAAGAGTAACTAAGACATTTATAGTTATATGGTACTTTGGAGTTCCCCAAGTCCATTGTGATCTCTTAGGTCTCTGTACATAGAAAGATGAAGAAAAAAAGAGGTCATGTGATCTTGGACATGTAGACAAAATTACTCAGGTCCTGATTTTACAGACTCCAGTCTTTTGATATCTAACTGTGAAAGGAATGCCCCTATTATTCTTCCAGTCAGTTCGTTTAGTGGTGGGTAGTTCATGGGAGAAGATATTGGAGATGTAGTGCTACCTAGTAAACAACTGAAAGTCTGTACAGTGGCATGACTGCTAAGTATTTTCTTTTTGAGTAATTTATTTTCTAAACGTGCTCTGTTCCTATCTTATTTTCCTCTTCCCACAAAATTTAATACAAAGTACACTTGGTGCATTTCTAGTAATGAAGTGGATAATAAAGATTTCTTGCAGAGCACAAGCTGTATTAGTTGATGGTATAAATAATACACTTAAAATACTGTAAGATAATTTCAGTCAGTGTCCTGATCTAAATTTGCTTAAGAGTTATAGACTGGAAGAGGAGAGAAATGAAGAGAGACCAAGGCCAGTGGCTTACTGCACAGACTGTGGCATGCCCTCTCTGCCACGACCCAGCCCTTGGCTACACTCTGGTGATCTAAGCTGGAGGAAAGTTGTGCCTGATACCAGGGTGTGTCTCAGGTGAGTTCTAGACATCCATGCACTCCATGAACAGGATGAAGCTCTGCCTTGGTTGACACACAGGGAGCTGGAGGCAGCTCCTAGTCTACCACAGCTCCCATGTGGTGGACGTCATTTGATAGGACATGGACATGCTCAGGAGAGAGTGGCAGATCTAAAGGGATTCTCATGACCAGGTGAGAGGACGTGGACAGTGGGAGGTGACGATCCAGGCTGTGATCATCAGCCAGTGTGGAGGGACAATGGCTGAGGACCAGGGACTTCTCCCACAGCACAAAATGGCACTGAGGAAAAGGAAGTGGGGGTGAGAAGAGACTGAGGAGGGGGGTGCTTGGCTTCTGAAGGCATCTTAAGAAATATTATAGGATATTTTCCTGTGGTCATTTTATTTTAAACCCTAATCACCACTGAAAATATGTTGAATATTTTAGGTAGAGAAAATAAAGACTGAAGCTACATTGGTGAGGGGGGAATCTTTTGAAAACAACAGGGCTTATTTGGAGGAGCTGCAGCGTATAGGAAGAGTAAGATCAGAAGACTGGAGCCAAATGGCCCGCTGAGGCAGAGGGAGAGGGGAGAGTAGGAGCACTGGAGTTCAGGAAGCTTTGAGTATTGCCTAGCAATTCCCAGAAATACCTGGGGCAAGAGAAGTGTGGTAAACTTTAAACTGCACGGTTATTAAAAATCATTAGAATTTGCATGTAAAGAAAAAGTGACCTTTTGCTAAGACTTAAAATGAGAAAATAAGATTTCTTTTTAAAAAAAATTTGAATATAAACAACTTAGTCATATGAGGCTGTTACTTTATGTTTTAGGAATGCACTGGTTGTAATGCTGATAGTTCTAACTCATTGCCAAAGGGAATTTTAAAAAGATATGATTGCCTAGGTCTCCCATCCAGAAATTTTGATTAGACTGGCTTGGGGTGTTATTTGTTTTTAAAAACTACCCAGCTGATTCTAATATATGACCAACGCTATGAGTTATTGCCATGGTGGCTTTAACTTACTGCATCACTACGTTTTCAGGAGATTATCTTTTATAACATCTGTGCTCCATAAGGGGGATATAGAGAGAGCTATATTTGATCTTTAACTTTTCAGTCTTCCTAAGTCTGATGATTTAAATTATAAGAAAGTCTTCTCTCTTTTCCACTGATGGCCTGCTTTCAGAATATTTCATTTTTCTGAGCCTTTTTAAGAGAGGAGAAAGGAATAATCTCACACACAAATCTGTTTTTGCCCTTGCTGGATTATAAAACTGGGATAAAAATTTGGACTCTGGTTTACCTGAAATAAGGGGACAGGGCATAATTGTATTAATTTATATTATGAACAAGCATGAGGAATATGATAGCTGTGTTATGGTTGTATCTTCTACATTTTTAACTTAATGTAAATATGAAAACTTGAAGCAGTGATTATTAACCTGTTAGAGTTAATATATGTAATAGATATTTGTTTAATATCTTCACTTGTCCCACCAATCCTCCCCTCAAAAATGCTACATATCATAGATTTGGTTTAGATTCCATGATTTAAGATGAGCTCTCCTTGGGATGTGACTTAATATTGCTGACACTATGGCTAGTATTTTAGTTATCATGTCTGGTTGTCTGGTGCCATTTTCTTCACTGTATGTGTGAACTTGGTTGATCTTTTACATTTTTATCTGTTAACACACAATTCCTGTGGAAATGTGTAATACCACTGAGTATTCTTGTGGTGAGCAGGATTTAGCAGCTGAAATATTCTAGATTGAAAGGGACATTGTTTACGTTTTATAGCAGTTAATTAGCAAGTAGGCTGGTCTTTATTTGGGAGAAAATTAAAATGGTTTATATTCCATTAGAAAAGAAGGATAATGTGGGCAGAGGATTTAGTTCAGTGGTTCTGGCACCTGCCTTACAAGCACAAGGGCCCGGGTTCAATCCCCAGTAACCACATATAACAATGCTGGGCATGGAGACTCATGAACACCAGCAATCAGTACCACATACCACAGTACAGGGCTTGGTGGCACATGCCTGCAATCCAGCACTTGGGAGGCAGAAGCAAGAGGATTGCTTTGAGTTTGAGGCTGAGCTTGGAGCCAGCCTGAACTACAAAGCGAAACCTTGCCTCAAAAACCTTAAAAGAAAAGAACAAGGATAACAAGTAGTGTTCATTGCCACTTACTTCTCAGTTATCCTTTCAGGTTACTCATATGTTACTCTGCAAACCAATGGTGCTTCTTCATGACTTGTTACTACTAACCATGAGTCTATACTTTTCATGACCTCAATACAGGCAAATGCTAAGAGATTACAAAGCATCTGTGTGTAATGAGGGTGTGGTCAGATTTTTTTTGAGTACTCCAAGTCATAGATGAATTTATAGTAATTATAAACTTGGAAAAGCTGGAATTAGATTCCTAACAATGTAATAACATTCTGATTCACTCTAATTTATATATTCACAATTTTCTTTTTAAAAAAATCTATGCATAAATCCCTAAAACGTAATGCTATGTTTAGATGACATGAAATCTCAGCATTTGGCAGTTAAATACTTATTTGTTTAGTGATTTTTATCTCTTTAATATTTACTTACCATTTTTATGGTGCCAGGAGTTTAACTCAGGTCTTCATGTACATCAGAGAGGTGCTTTACCCTTGAGTTATATCCCCAGTCCTTTCCTGTTTTTTTAACCAGAAGTTTTATAGTTGTACATTTTATACTTATCTGTGATACAATTTTAATTATGTGTATGCAGTGTGAAGTTCAGGTTGAGTTTGATTTCTTTTATGCGCTATGTATATCCAATTGTTCTTCCAATGCTATTTGATAAAATGACCATGAGGGGATTGATCTTAAAATAATTTTCTACTGAAATGTTTTTCAAACTTTCTAGGAATAAGTTCTTTTTGTTTGTTCTCTTTCTTGGCACTCGAGATTGATCCCAGGCCTTCACACAGCAACGTCCCCAGGTCATCTTATTTTGAGCTAGTCCTGCTAAGTTGCTGGAATAGGAATCATACTTGTGATTTATCCTTTTGCCTTGGCCTCCGAAGGTCTAAGGTATGTAAGTTAAAAGAGAAAATGCAAGTAAATAAAAAACTGACACAAATAGTTTATGGCCTCTGGACTGTATTTCTGCACAGAAATTAGGGGAAAAGGAACCACTTGTTCTTTAGTGGGTAACAAATTATCACAGGACATAGCCAGTGTGAATGAGTGGAGAATTTATTCAGACATGAAGCCAACTATCATTTCTTGGCTTTGCAGTTACTGAAAATCAATGAGTTACTCCATTGTGATTTTAGAATTTATTTTAATCAAAGAGATCTTTTGTTTAGGAGAAATCTCATAGAGAAGCAAAAGAAAAACAGTTGCTTTGGATGAAGCAAGAACATGAAGACTGAGTTCTGTTTCCTCCATCTTTCTCTCAACTCCCACCCAGATCTCTTGCTGGCCAGAGAAGAAGTTCTAGGCAGAGCACTTAGAACTAGTCATAACATTTTATTTTATTTTTATTTTTTAAAAATTATCTTTATTGGTATATTATGAATGTACATCATCATCGCATTCAACATTAAGAGTTTGTGCCAAAATATGACATGACTTGATTATAATTTTTCCCTTTTCCCCCTGCCCTGCCTCCCCCGACCCTCTATATACACAGTATTTGTTTTCTTTTTTCTTTATTATTATCACATTCATTTTCCTCTTGTTATTTACCCTCATACTCTTTCCTTTTATATATTTTCTACTTCACAATATCAACTATACATACTACAACTCATTTACAACTTAATTTTCTCATAACAGAGAAAAGATACGATATTTACACATCTGTGACCTGTTTATTTCGCTTATGAGGACATCCTCAAGTTACATCCATTTGAGTATGAATGACTCAATCTTATCATTTTTAATGGCAGAGTAATACTCTATGCTATAAAAGAACCACATCTTCTTTATCCAGTCTCCAGTTGATGGACATTTGGGTTGTTTCCAAGACTTAGCAATCTCAAACTGAGGTACTATAAACATGGATGCACATATGTAGCTGTGAAATGACTCTTTTAATTCTTTTGTGTATATGCCTAGTAGAGCAATGGCTGGGTCAAATGAGACCTGCAATCCTAGGTTTTTGTGGACTCTCCACACTGATCTCCAAAGAGGTTGTACAAGTCTACATTCCCACCAGCAGTGGAGAAGGGTTCTGGTTTCTCCGCAGCCTCGCCAACATTTGTTGCTGGCTAATTCTGATATGGCAAGCATTCTTTGTGGAGTGAGATGAAGTCTCAGTATTGTTTTCATCTGAATCTCTCCAATGACTAGTGATGTTGAGAATTTCTTCATATACTTCTTAGCTGCTCTTACTTCTTCCTCTGAAAAGTATCTGTTCATTTCAGATGCCCTTTTTTAATTGGGTCTTTAAATTTGGGTGGGCTGATTTTTTTTAAAGCTCTTTCTATATTCTAGATAGTAGCCCTTTGTCTGAGGAATAGGTGGGTAAAGATTTTTTCCAACATTGTTGGTTGCCTTTTCCCTCTGTTGGTGGTTTCCTTTGCTATGCAGAAGCTTTTTAAAAGAATGAGGTCCCATTTGTTGATTTCTTCTGCCAATTCCTGTTCTATAGAGGTTTTATTCAAGAAGTCTTTCCCTAAGCCAATGTCCTCAAGAATTTACCTAACTTGTTTTGCAGCAGGTTCAGAGTGTCTGTTTTAATATTTAGGTCTCTAATCCACTTTGATTTTTGCTTGGTACATGGTGAAAGAGATAGATCTAGTTTTAGTCTTTGGCAGATTGTAGCCCAGTTTTTTCAGCACCATTTGTTGAAAAGGCTATCTTTCCTCCATTGAGGATTTTTGGCTCCTTTGTTAAAGATGAGGTGGCTCAGTGTATCTGGAGTAGTTTCTGGATCTTCTAGTCTACTCCATTAATCCTCAGGTCTGTTACTTTGCCAGTACCATGCAGTTTTTTTCATGGTGGCTGTATAGTATAGTTTCAGGTTTGGGGTTGTAGTACACCCAACCATATCCCTGTTGCTTAGAACTGCTTTGTCTATTCTAGGTCTTTTGTGGTTCCAGATGAAAGTTTGGATTTTTTTCTCTAGGTCTGTGAAATATGCCATTGGGATTTCAATTGGGATTGCATTGAATCTGTATAGTAGTTTGGGGAGTATAGCCATTTTGATGATATTGGTTCTTCCTACCCAGGAGCAAGGTATGTTTTTCCATTTTTTGACATCATCTTCTATGTCCTTTTTTAGAGTGCTATAATTTTCAGAGTAGAGGTCTTTCATCTCCTTTGTTAGATTGATTCCTAGGTATTTTATTTTTTGGATACTATTGTGAAGGGTACTAACTTCCCAATTTTCTCTCAGAGGGTCTACTGTTGGTATATACAAAGGCTATTGATTTTTGAATGTTGACTTTGTATCTAGCTGTGTGACCTAATTTGGCAATTAGGTCCAGCAGTTTTTCAATTGAGTTTTTAGGGTCCTCTACATAGAGTATCATGTCATCAGCAAATAATGACAATTTAACTTATTTCTTCCCTATCTTTATTCCCTTTCTTTCTTTCTCTTTCCTAATTGCTGCGGCTAATATTTCCAGAACTACATTGAACAGAAGTGGTGAGAGAGGACATCCTTGTCTTCTTCCTGATCTCAGTGTAAAAGGTTTCAGTTTTTGACTGTTTAGTATGATACTGGCTGATGGTTTCTCATAGACCGCTTTTATTAGTTTGAGATACAGACCATCTATTCCAATCTTCTGTAGGGTTTTGAACATAAATGTGTGTTGTATTTTGTTAAATGCTTTTTTTCTGCATGAATTGAGTTGAACACATATTTTTTTTGTCCCTCAGTCTGTTAATATAGTATGTAACATTTGTAGATTTATGTATGTTGAACCATCCTTGCATCCCTGGGATGAATCCAACTTGGTCAGGGTGTATAATCTTTTTGATAATTCTCTGTATTCTGTTTGCCAATATCTTATTGAGGATTTTTGCATCAAAGTTCATTAGGGATATTGGCCTGTATTCTCTTTTTTGGTTGATTCTTTCTCTGCTTTTGGAATCAGGGTAATGGTTGCTTCCCAGGAATGAGTTTGGGAGTATTGCTTCCTTTTCAATTTCATTGAAGAGTTTCAGAAGTAGAGGCACTAACTCTTCTTTAAAAGTTTTATAGAATTCAGCAGTAAAACCATCAGGTCTAGGGCTTTTCTTTGTTGGAAAGTTTTTAATTACATTTTAAATTTCACAGATTGTTATTGGGGTATTTAACATTTCTAAATCTTCTTTATTCAGCTTTGGGAGTTCATATGTGTCTAGAAATCTATCCATTTCTTCTACATTTTCCATTTTATTGAAGTATAAATTTTCAAAGTAGGTGTTTATTATCCTCTTGTCTTCCTCTGGGTTGGTAGTAGTTTCTCCATTCTTATTCGTAATAGCATAGATATGAGCCTTTTCCTTCCTTTGTTTAATGAGGTTGGCTAAGGGTATATCAATTTTGTTTATCCTCTCAAGAACCAACTCTTCAATTTGTTCATGTTTTTGTATTGTCTTCTTGGTTTCTATTGCATTAATTTCTGCCCTGATCCTTATAATGTCTTGCCTAGTGTGAGCTTTGGTTTGTCTTTCTAGTTACTTGAGGTTCAGCATTAAATTGTTTATTTGAGCTTGCTCCATTTTCTGGATGTAGGCTTTGTATGCTATGAATTTTCCTCATAGAACTGCTTTCATTGTGTCCCATAAATTTCTATAGGTTGTATAGGCATTATCGTTTAGTTGTAAGAACTGTTCAATTTCATCTCTAATTTCTTCTGTGACCCATTGGTTGGTAAGCAGAGTGTTGTTCAGTTTCCGTGTGTTTGTGAAGATCCTGAGCTTTCTTTTGCTATTCAGCTGCATTTTCAGGGCACTGTGGTTGGACAGAATACAAGGGATAACTTCAGTCCATTTGCATTGACTTAAACTTGTTCTATGAATGAGCACATGGTCCATTTTGGAGAATGATCCATGAGCAGCTGAGAAGAATGTAAATTCTGACTTTGTGGGGTGAAAGACTCTGTAGGTATCTATTAAGTCCATTTGCTAAAGAGTCTGGTTTAGCTCAAGTATTTCCTTATTGACTTTTTGTCCAGTTGATCTGTCTCTTTGTAATAGTGGTGCATTGAGATCCCCTACTGTTATTGTATTGGTATTTATCTGCTTTTTCATGTCCATTAATGTTTGTTTTATATAGTTGGGTGCATTAGAATTCGGTCCATAAATATATAAAATTGTTATTTCTTTCTCTTGGTTTTTTCCCTGTATTAAAAGATAGTGTCCATTTTCTCTCTCTTTATCAGTTTTGGCTTGAAGTCTATTCTGTCTGCAAATAAGATCACCACTCCTGCTTTTTTTGCTGTTTCCTGTTGCATGGAGTATTGTTTTCCAACCCTTTACTTTCAGTCCATGTGTTTCTTTCTGAATTAGGT